>JAJIYU010021194.1:0-10126 GCA_030144865.1 Tinospora cordifolia | reverse complement strand
AATTTCAAGTTTTAACTTTTTTATTTGATTGAAATAAAGTTCGCATGAGTGTTATGCTTTAAATTTATATGATTATACATGCCATGTAGAAAATGCATGATTAGGTTTGCATAAATAATTATGTATGATTTATGATATTATGTTACATGTTGCAATGTTGCTATGTTTTAATTAATTATTAATGTTTATATTTAATTGTTATGCTTTACATTAAATTAAAAGATTAATAAATATTATAACCACGTACTAGCATGATGACGAATTTTCATCATGAGTATTCAAATATGGAGTTGTGATGCAAATAAATGGTTCGAATTTGACCATAACTCTACTAGGATGGGTTTGAGGGTCAGTAATCTAGAGTTGTGATGAAAATAAATGGTTCAAATTTGACCATAACTCTACTAGGATGGGTTTGAGTGTCAGTAATGAACCTTTTTCCCTAGGGTTGAAATACTAGGCGTATTTTCCTTTGGTCCTTAATGTTAACTGAAATAATATGCTCTTTCAATCATCTAATTTCTTAAATGTGATTGATATGCATGTTTTATTTGATTGGAGTTGTGATGCAAATAAATGGTTTGAATTTGACCAAAACTCTACTAGGATGGGTTTGAGTGTTAGTAATCTGGAGTTGTGATGAAAATAAATGGTTCAAATTTGACCAAAACTCTACTAAGATGGGCTTGAGTGTCAGTAATGGACCTTTTTCCCTAGGGTTGAAATACTAGGCATATGTTTCTTCGTCCTTATTAACTGAAATAATATGCTCTTTCAATCATCTAATTTCTTAAAAGTGATTGATATGCATGTTTTATTTTATTGAAATAATAAATTAAATATTTGGGATGATCCACTAAACTTTTTAGCTCACCCCTTCCTCTTTAATATTTCAAAAAATTTATTATCAAGGCTATATGGGGGTTACCTAAATTAAAGATTTTAATTAATTATAGGGTATATTGGCCCAATCTATTTTTCTTGAATTCCATTGTAATAAAGATTTAGAGTTTTGTACTTTTTGTTTAATAATATTGAAGGATTTTAGTTTTTTTTTTCAATGTTGGCCTTGTTTAATTATTTGAATTAAATGAGTTGAGCACTCAGGAAGTCTCATGGCTTCAAGACATGGAAGGAAAAAGGTTAATGTGACACAGGTCTGCCTCTCGGGTAACCTAACACTCAGAAAGAAAAAAATGAAAGTAGTGCAGTAATTACGTCCTTAGAGCCACGTGGGCTCAGGTGTGGGAGGTAGGGTGTTACAAAAGTGGTATCAAAACTCAGTCAGTAGATATACTGAGTAGAAAATTGGTCTAGTCAGGTAAGATCATTATTTGAAACTAATTTAGAGTGTCCTACCTCTTGTTTTAGAAACTGAAATTGCTTGAAAAAAATTATTTTCAAAAAGAGATATATGTTTCTTCAATTGTTTTGTTTGGATATAAAGATTACAAGTTGTGCTGATAGTGGGTAAGTCTTGTCTTGAGTAAAGCTAAACATTGAAAGGGAGATGGGTTATCCCGTTCTAGAAAGTGCAATTGCTAAGCAGACTTCAGCCTCGATACCCGATCTGGAGGTTGTCTCACCAACTCATACTTGTATTCGAAGTTAAAGAAGACACTTATTTTCTATGAAAAAAACTAGGAGGTGGTAATTAAGGGCGAAGAACTTACAATAGTTCAAAGGAGACGCCAAAGGTGGTATTGTGAATAGAAGAATGTTGACAATTCGACAAGAAAGAACTTCTCAACCAGGAGCTAAACACTAGGTCTAGGAAAGAGACCTTAGGCTAAAACTTGGGTGACATAATGAATTTAAAGTGAAAACTTTTAGAATATAAGCTAGAGACTAAAAACGTGTAGAAACAAAACACTTGTGTGGTCAGAGCACGAGATCGAGATGACCTTGTATCCTTGGTTTCTATGTGATATGGGACGCATAAGAATTTAGGGATATGGGAGAATCTTGGATTCGAAGAATGACAGACCATGTTTGGTGAATTATATGTGGCTTTGGAACTTGTTTTCCTATGCTTAGCCATATGGGATGGTCAAATATAGTGGGACTTGAGAAGCCTGAAAAATTGAGACATTTGCGAAATTGATTTGGTATAGTGAAACCTCTGAGTGGAAGTTTATGTCAATTGGCAAGGGTGGTATGAGATACTCGAACCCAAAGGCATAGACGAAAGCATATAATTTCACTATGCTAACGTGATTGAATGATTGAATGCATTTCCTGAATATTTATGACACCAAATGTAATACCCTGGATTCTCGATACTCAACTAAATGAAATTTATAATCAATTCAATGAAATTGGGTGCAAAATGAAACTGAGCTCATTTTAGGGCTAAATTTGGCAGGTTCCAAAACTTTCATTTAATGACCGTAGGAACGCAAAATAATCTGAAATGAAGTAAGGTGATATGAACCAACTAATTAGACAATATATCCATAAATTATAACAAATGGTTAAGATTAGGGTTGTCATTTGCCAAACGCCCTTCAAGGGGTCCAAATTTAGAAAAAATTTGCATTTAGGGTACTTTAGGGAATCAAAATGACCCGAAACAAAACAGAATCACATGAACTAACAAAATGAATGACATATCTAAAAATTAGGAAAATTGGCCAAGATTTGAATTTTCATTTGCCTAGTGACCTCAGTGAGTCTTAAATAAGGAAAGTTTTTGAGGGAAAATCACCTTAGGCCAAACCATACCTTAAAATTTGCATTAAGTTCATGTGATTCTCAAACTATAGGTTATTAATCATAATTTCTTGTAAATAAGGAGATATTAATTTTTATTTGATTTTTGTGAACCCATGATCATGGCCATCCCAAGCATGTGTAAGTCACATGGGTGGAATACCATGATCATGTGCACCCTCACCTTACCCAAAACTCCATGGGATGTGTTATTTATTTGAATTCATACAAAATGATCCTATGTACCATGCAAATGATTCAATATACCACTCCTACGAGAAGTTTTTCCATGGTTAGAAACCAAGACAAGTCATCCCATGTACCAAGATAAATGATCAAGTGTACCCATGCACCCTAAAAATGTCTACACCATATGTGTGTGCTCCACATGTGCCAAATTCCAAATTAAGAGAGTTTCCTAAGATTCTTAGGACCTTGATCTTGTGTTTGTCAAGTCTGATCATGTACTCACCAACCACATTTGCTCAGGGAAACAATTCCCTAATAAAAAATGCCAAAATTAGAAGAGCTTCTATATATGTTTGTGTGATGACCAAACAAGAAACAAGCAAAGGAAAGTTGCTAAGTGCCCAAATCTGATTCTATATGGACGTCCCAATTGAATTAGAACATAATCTAGACCCACTTTGTATTCACACTTGGTTAGGAAACAAAATTGTGCTCATATCTTTAAAATAGGAATCCTGGTGGACCCACTTATTCAAACCATGAGCACACTTGCCCAAACCATGCAAAAATGTCCTAAATATGTATCAAAAGGTTCTCTTATGATCTTGCCCAAAAACTTCCCCCCTTGTGCTCATGAACATCAATAAACCCCCCTCTTGCTCACATTCATCTCATCCCAAAGCAAAGACTTGATACTTCCCTCTTTGCTTATTCTTGCCCTCATCTTGGCACTTTTCTCTCTTGTGTGAGAAGTTCTGATTTCAGTATTTTAGAGAGTTTTTGAAGTAGTTTTTGTTGGTGGTTAAAAGTTCTTGAAGTTCTGAAAGTGGTAGATAAGGAAAACTTCTGCCAGATTCAACAATAAACTCGGATTCAGGTGGAAGGGATTTCTAGAACACTATTTTCTTATTTTGAATACCTAGCATGTTCATGCATGTTTCGTTTATATTTCAACATGTTTGATATCAGTTTTTAGCATGTTTAATCATGTTTTAATTTCAGTTTAGTATGTTTTTATGTTTTAATCACTCATGAGAGCATGTCATGCTTAGAATCCATGTTTAGGATTTTTTTACAAAGTTTCAAGCATGCCATATGATGTTTTCATGCTTTCTTGGTTGTTTAAAATTTTAAAATTTATATTCAAAATTTCTTTTATGATTATGTGATCTTAAACATAAGAAAGTGTAGATAAGAACCATGAACTGTCATGGTGACCTGTACGGGTGTTATGGGTGTTCTTAACACAAGCTTGGAGTGTGTAGTTGCAAAGTGCAACTAAAGGATACTTGATATGTGGCATTTAATGGAAAGTAACAAAGAAATGTCTTTCCATCCTAAAGAGAGGTATCTAAATTAAGGACATCAAGGGAGTAGAACCCCTTTCAGTTATAACGTCAACTTGAACCAATTTGATGTATGAATCACTTAATGTTTGAAAGTATGTGAATTTAAATGTGTTAGAGATTCTGAAATAAAAAGCTAGTTGTTTGATGGATGATCCATTGGGTTATGTGCTCAACCCTTTTTTTTAACATTTACAGGAAATTGAATATGATGGCAATGGAAATTTGATAGTAGCTATGTTTAGAAAGCTTCTATTTTCATTTATTCAATGTAAGGGTATGCAGCCAAGTTTTGTTTTATTAAACTTCCTCTGAATTTTTATTTTCAATTAAAGAGTTATGTACTCAAGTTTATGACTTAATTTAAGAATGTAAGTTTCTTTATTTTATTTGAATAAATAAAGAGTTTGAAATATTCCTTTTTCTACTTGTGTTGCACTTGTTGAATTGAATATTAAGCACAATGAAAAGTGTATTCATGAGGGATTTCAATAAGTGTTAAAACAAAAAAATTGAGATGTAAGATGTGTATTTGTAAATGTAACATATGACCCAAACCGCCTTGTGATTGAGCTTAAACTTGTTTTAGGGGGTTATGGTGTTACAAAGGTGGTATCAGAGCCTAAGTATTAATTATTGGTCCAAAATTAGAAAGTGTCATCTAATACCAAAGGTGGTATCAAAGCCCAAGCTTTAGGTGCCTTGGGCTAGAATTAGAAAGTCAATCAGTGGCTGTTTAATTAGAATTAGAAACTCTAACTAGGATTTCACTTTGAATTGAATGGGATGTTAGAATGCCCTACTTTCTATTTTGAAATTGAAAACTATTTTGGATATTGTTTTCAAAAAAAAAAAAACAAGATGTGTTTTGAAATGTTTTGTTTGGATACAAAAACTGTAAGTTGAGCTGATAGTAGGTAAACCTTGTCCTGAGTAAAGTTAAACATTAAAAGGGATGTGGGTTATCCCGCCCTAGAAAGCGCGGTTGCTAAACAGACTTCGGTCTCGCCGCCTAATCTGGAGGTTGTCCCACCAGCTTATACGAGTAGTCTAAGTTAAAGAACACCTTTACTTTTTTATAAAAGAAAATTAAAAGGTGAAAAATTAAGGCAAGAAATTGATTAGAAGTCAAAAAAGATGCCAAAAATGGTGTCTTGACTAGACAGAGGTTGTGAGTCAACCAAATTGAACCTTAAGTTCAGAGGAAAGACCCTAGGTAGAAATGTGGTGTAGTCATGGGTGGCATAGTGGATCAAAATCATAAATGTTTAGGACATAGAGTAGAGACTAAAACTTGTGTGAAAATAAAAAATTGTTTGATCACGACACGAAACCGGGAAGCTTTTATATCTTTCGGTTTCTATGTAGTATTGGATGCATAGGAATTTAGGGGTATAGAGGAAGTCTGGACTCAAAGAACGATGGACTATTGTAGTGAATGATCAGTAACTCTGAAAGAATGGGTTTCCTTATGCTTGGCTGGTATGGGACAGTTCGGTATAGTGGGCTTGGGAATCTAAGTTAACAAGCAATTTGCAAAATTGTTTGGGTGGGGCTCTATTCTTGGTGAAAACCTAAGTGGAAGGGGTAGAGTGATATGAGACACTTGAACTTGAAAGCTTAGGTGGAAGCCTAGAACTTTGCGGTGCTAGCATGAATATATTTGATTGTATGATTATGTGATATGCATGTTTTACTGTTTATTTTCTTTGAGACCAAATCCTATACCTATGCATGAAAAGAACATAGAAGAAAAAACTTCGAGGCCACTAAACAAATCGAGAACCTAGAAACTGAAGCTAGAGTCACGATAGAATGAACATTTGATGAAACGAACACCGATGTTGCAAAGATGAACTGAAAAGAGTTCAAAGAGATATTCTGCGAAAAGTTATGTCTTAAGGCTATTTTTAGAAAGCGACAAAAAGACTGTGTGACTCAATCAGAGGGATTTCACTGTGACTAAGTATGAGAGAAAATTCACGAAGTTGGCCAAATTCTCTCAAGAATTGTTTGAGGAAGAACTAATGAGGGCTAATAGTTTTGCACAAGGTCTCAAGGTCGAGATTCGCAAAGTGGTTATAACTTAGGGCCTAAAGACTTACGAAGATGTTGTAGAACGAGCCCTAATACTTGAACAAAAACTCAACCTGGAGTAAAGGTTGAGAGGTAAGAAAAAGAAGCATAATAATGAAACAAAGAACCCAAAGGCCCAGAAAAAGAATAAGGGTGGTGGGAAGGCACCACAAATTTAGAATCAAGGGCAAAACAAAAATGAACTGAAAGAACAAGCGAGGAGGCAGGGACTGCGCTATGTGTGCAGGTAGAAAGGTCATTTGGCAAGAAATTGCCCGACTACACCCGTTCAAACTCCTCAGCCACAAAACACTCAAGGAAGAGGTTGGAATGATCGTTCTTAGGGCAGACAACAACAACAGAATGCCAATCAAGGTCGAGGGTAGAACCAGGCCAAAATGTTCACTGTGGAGGTCCAAGAAGATCAATACCCTTAGTAAAACCCTAGTAGTCCACTGTTATGACAAAAGAATAAATTTTGAATATGAGTAGTGGCATGAAGTTCTTTTACTTAAAGGTTGCTAAATGTTAGCATTATGAATTTTGGTTTGAATAAGGTTTTGTATCTGTGATTTCCAATTAATGAAAACAACTTCCTTAAGAACTCTTGTTGCCTCAATTTAAATATTCAAGAGAGTGTTAGTTGCTTAAGGTAACGACCCCTAGACTTATCGTGTAGTAGAATCCACAGAGTTAGAGGTGGGTTACAACAAAGAAAACTTTCAATAAACTGAAAATTTTAGGATAGGTATGACCCTAAATGAAAGACAAGCCTATCTCTATAACAGGTCTTGCCATCTAACCTATTGCATCAGATCAGGGATGAACAAAAGGCAAGACGAATGGCTCACAAGCTTGATGGTGGAAAGTGAATGGGACAAACGTACTGACCATAGGTTAGATGCAAATAATACACTAAGACCTAGGAAAAAAACACCGTATGGGTAATTGTGGATCGTCTCATTAAAGTGGCTTAGTTTCTACCAATCAGATCCACATATCAAGTTAGTAAGTTTAAGAAAGTTTTCCAAATTTTAGAGGATATGTTGAGGTTTTGTGTTTTAGACTTCAAGGGGAATTAGAACAAGTATTTACACTTGGCAGAGTTTGCCTATAACAATAGTTATCAAGCGAATATTAAGATGGTTCCATTCGAGGCTCTTTACGGAAGACCTTGCAGGTCATCTACCTGTTGGGTTGAATTTGAGGATCATGTATTAACAAGATCAGATTTGGTGGAAGAAATGAATAACCAAGTCAAGTTAATACAAAAGAGGTTAATTACAACACAAAATTGTCTGAAGAGTTATGCTCATAAGAGAAAAAGACCACTAGAGTTCCAAGTTGGGGACAAGATATTTTTGAGCTTTGTCAGACCCTTTGAAATACTTACAAGAATCGAGGAATGTGCTTATGAGTTGGACCTACCAAACTGAATGATTTTAGTTCATAATATATTCCATGTATCTATATTGAGAAACGACAAACATAACCTCTCTCACATCATCCACTGGGAGGAAGTGAATATTCAAGATGATGCTACTTACAAGGAAATAGTAGTCAAAATCCTCGAGCATAAAGTATGGAGTCTACGAACGAAGGATATCCTGTTAGTGAAGGTAGTGTGGAAACATTACGAGGTGGAAGAAGCTACCTGGGAACTCGAAAGTGAGATAAAGACAAAGTATCCACACCTGTTCACTAGAAATCCTTAGTTATATACAAATTTTGAGGACGAAATTTTTCTAAGAAAGGTAGGTTGTAATACCCTGGATTTTCTGTACTCAATTAAATAAAATTTATTATCAATTCAGTGAAACTGAGTGCAAAATAAAATCGGGCTCATTTCAGGACTAAATTTGGCAGGTTCCAAAACTCTCATTTAGTAACCTGTAGGGACCCAAAATAATCTAAAATGATGTAAGGTGACACATGAACCAACTAATTGGACAATATAACAAAAAATTAGAACAAATGGTCAAGATTAGGGTTTTCATTCACTAAACGCCTTTTAGGGGTCCAATTTGAAAAGAATTGACATTTAGGGTACTTTAGGGAATCAAAATGACCCAAAATGAAAAAATAAAATGAACTAACAAAATGAATAACATTAGGACAATTGACCAATATTTGAATTTTCATTTGCCTACTGACCTCAGTAGGTTTTAAATAATGAAACTTTTTGAGGAAAAATCACTTTGGGCCAAACCATACATTGAAATTTGCATTAGATTCATGTGATTCAAAAACTATAGGTTATAAATCATAATTTCTTGTAAATAGGAGATATTAATTTTTATTTAATTTTTGTGAACCCATGAAATCATGGCCACCCCAAGCATGTGTAAGTCACATGGGTGGAACACCATGATCATGTGCACCATGACCCTACGCAAAGCTCCATGGGATGTGTTCCTTATTTGAATCCATACAAAATGATCCTATGTACCATGCATATGATTCAGTACACCACTCCCACGAGAAGTTCTCCCATAGTTAGAAACCAAGACAACTCATTCGATGTTCCAAGATAAATGATCAAGTATACCCATGCACCCTAAAAATGTCTATACCATGTATTTGCGCTCCACATGTGCTAAATTCCAAATTAAGAGAGTTTCCTAGGATTCTTAGGACCTTGATCTTGTGTTTGTCAAGTCTGATCATGTACTCACCACCCACATTTGCTCAAGGAAACAATTCCCTAATAAAAAATGCCAAAATTAGAAGAGTTTCTATATATGTTTGTGTGATGACCAAGCAAGAAACAAGCAAAGGAAAGTTGCTAAGTGTCCAAATCTGATTCTATATGGACGTCCCAACTGAATTAGAATATAATCTAGACCCATTTTGTGTTCAAACTTGGTTAGAAAACAAAATTGTGCTCATATCTTTGGAATAGGAATCCTAGTAGGCCCACTTGTCCAAACCATGAGCACACTTGCCCAAACCATGCAAAAATGTCCTAGATATGTATCGAAAGGTTCTCTTGTGATCTTGCCCAAAAAGTCTCCCCTTGTGCTTATGAACATCTATAAAAACCCCCCTCTTGCTCACATTCATTTCATCCTAGAGAAAAGAGTTGACACTTCCATTTTTGCTTATTCTTGTCCTCTTCTTGGCACCTCTTCTCACTTCTCTTTTATCTCTTGTGTGAGAAGTTCTGATTTCAGTATTGTAAAGAGTTTTTGAAGTAGTTTTTGTTGGTGGTTAAAAGTTCTTGAAGTTCTGAAAGTGGTAGATAAGGGGAACCTATGCCGGATTTAACAAGAAACTCAGATTGATATGGAGGGGATTTTTAGAATACTATCTTCTTGTTTTGAATTCCTAGCATGTTCATGTATGTTTTGTTTAGATTTCAGCATGTTTAATATCAATTTTGAGCATGTTTAATCATGTTTCAATTTCAATTTAGCATGTTTTTATGTTTTAATCACTCATAAGAGCATGTCATGCTTTGAATCCATGTTTAGGGTTTTGTTTTCAATGTTTCAAACATGTCATATGATGTTTTCATGCTTTCTTGGTTATTTAAAATTTTAAAATTTATATTTTGAATTTCTTTTATGATTATGTGATTAAATATAAGAAAATGAAGATAAGAACTACGTACTGTCATGGTGACCCATATGGGTGCTATAGGTGTTCTTAACACATACTTGGAGTTTGTAATTGCAAAGTGCAACTAAAAGATACTTGGTATGTGGCATCCAATGGAAAGTAACAAAAAAATATCTTTTCATCCTAAAGACGGATATCTAAATTAAGGACATTAAGGGTATCGACTTGAACCAATTTGATGT
>JAJIYU010021193.1:0-10231 GCA_030144865.1 Tinospora cordifolia | reverse complement strand
GTTAACTGGGTTTTGTTCCAAACTCGCCTGGATAACTGGGAGCGAAGGCGATTCGAGATCGGACCGGACGTCTTCCACGAGTTTCTCCATGTTCGATTTGTACGATTCGGCAACTTCTCGAGAAACGGTGTCGCTCTCGCCCTGATACCAAACCAAAGCTCTAATGTCGCCCCCTTCCTTCACCGATTCTCGCGCTCTCTTCACCATGTTCTTGTACAGGTGCGATCCGCTTGCCCATTCACGAATCGCGGTTCCACCAACCGCGCAAGGGACCAGACCCACCACGCCGGCGCGGGGGTCCTGGGCTCGGACCGCTCTCGCGAAGGCCATGCCGGGTCCGATCCCACAAGTCTTTTTGGAATCGATGTCGGCGTGGAGCGGCTCGTGCGCTTGTTCCCAGTGGAGCTTGGCGCTGAATCGGAGGATGTGAGGGTCGGGTTGGCATTCGGGTGGAACGATGGCGTCCCATTTCTTGTGGGAACCTCTGGTCATGCCTCCTCGGCCGGCCATGTTGCTCTGACCGGATAAGATGAAGATTTGCTTGTTGGAAGCGCCGGCAGTTCCGTCCTCCGATGACGATGACATCGTCTGCGTGGTTGATCGAAGAGACATCCCTTCTGGAACTGTTTGGCACACAAAGATAGAATAAAATTAGACTAAACTGCCTTATCTGTGTTTGACAGTAATAACTATGTATAAAATATTTTCTCCGCCCTACTCTTTTATTCTATTTACATAGAATTATTCAATTTTATAAAAAAAAATATTTTTTATTTTCTTACTTTTATTTTTTTAATTTTGATTTTAATTTTTTAAGTTTAAATTTAAATTTATTTTATTATTATCTTATACTATGTAGAAAATAGTAAAAAAGATTACCCAGTCTTACGAATTTTTATTTTTACTTTTTATCTTTTTAATTTATATTTATATTTATTTTATAATTATCTATTCTTGTACCAAACATTACATTACTTTATTTTTAATTCTCTTTATATCTAATCCTATCATATCTCATCTTATTATCTAAATCTAATCCAATCTTATCCTACACCCCAAATGAACCCTTAGAAGAAGAAGAAGAAAAAACTACCAGGGTTTATATAGTGAGAACATCATAATATACATGAATTTCAAGAACTAATTTTATATACAAATCATAATAAGCATTAATGCATGCATATAAATTAACATACCTAAATAAACTACATAAATGCAAATACATGAACTATGTAAATGAAAAAAAAAAATATATGAACCAAATTACAACATCTCCTTTTAAACATGATTCATATTTATATTAAACTTCTCCTCTTAAATATTATTATCTCGTAAACATACCAAGTAGAGACCTTAACTTTGTAAAAGCATCAAGTCGAAGTGGTTTGGTAAAAATGTCAGCAATCTGAGCTTGAAACTTTACATATTTCAGTTGGATCTCCTTCCTTAAAATACAATCTCGAATAAAATAATTTCTTGTATCATTATGCTTGGTGTGATCATAATAAATTAGATTCCTTGATAAGGCAATTGTAGACTTGTTATAAAGAAAAATTTCAGTAGGCCCTATTTGCATCAATCCAAAAGTCTATAACAAATTTCGAAGCCAAAGTGTATGATAAACACGAGAAATAGCAGCGACATACTTCGCTTCAAATGTTGAGAGTGTCACAATAAATTATTTCTTTGAGCTCCATGTGAAAGTAGTATCTTCAAAAAAGAAAACAAAGCTATTTATACATTTTTGAATGCAAGTCGCCAAACCAATCACTATTACTATATCCCACGATTTTAAAATTCTTAGAAAATGAATAATACATTTCATAAGCTAGTATACCTTTAAGATATTGTAGAATATGCGTGGTAACTTTAAAATGTGACATGGTGGGTCGTTCTATGTAATGATTAACTAGCCCAATAACATAAAGAATATCCGATCTTGTTCAAGTCAAGTTGGGCAAACTTCCAACTAGACTTCTAAACAAAGTTGAGTCTACTTCTCATCTTGAGTCATGCTTTGATAACTTCAACCCATATTCAACAGGAGTGTTAATAGGTTTGCAATCACTCATTTGAATTTTTGAAGTATGTCTGCAACATATCTAGATTGGAAAATAAAATTTTATCATTCATTTGGTGCACCTCAATGTCAAGGTAGTATGTTATGAGACCAAAGTCGGTTATCTCAAACTCACGCATTATTGCTTGTTTGAGATCTTCAAACATGTTGATATTGTTTCCTATATATATTAAGTCTCCACATACAAGTAAACAAACAAAATATTATTGTTTAGTTGTTTTACATAAAGAACATGTTCATAAGAACATCTGATGTAGCCATTCCTTTGAAAGTATGTATCAATTCTTATATTCCATGACCTTGGTGCTTGCTTCCAACCATATAAAGCTTTCTTCAACTTTAGGACCTTGTCTTTATGTCCTTTCTTAATGTACCATAAAGATTGTTGCACATAAATCTCTTTTTCAAGAAACCCATTAAAAAAAAACATATTTGACATTCATTTGAAAAATTTTGCGTTTCTTATAAGCATTTAAAGAAATGAAAAGTCTAATAGTTTTCATTCGAACAATAGGAGCAACGACTTCATCATAGTCGGTGTCGTGTTATTGAGTATATCCCTTTACCACTAGTCAAGCTTTTCATCTTTCAACTTGAATGCTAACATTTTTCATTACCTTATACACCCATTTGACACCAATTGCTTCGTGACTTGTAGGAAGATTTGCAAGTTTCCATGTATCATTTTTCTTGATGGCATTATGTAACACCCCAACCCCCGTGTCTTTAAGCATTGGAGATAACCGCCATTCTCTTGATAGTAGACTTAACCAACTGGCGGGTCAGGCCGGTGTTACTTTACAAGTGACACACACTTGTTCTTCTCTTTTTCAATATCTCGTGCCTTTGTATAAAAATTTAAGAATACAAAATTTTCACTTTAATAAAATCAAGGCAAATTAAAAGAGATAAAAAAATTTAAACTATTTTATTCATAATAGAAAAAAATTGAAAGTACAAAACTTTTCAAAAAAAATTAATTATTACAGCGAAAAACTTCAAAAAACTTTTCTGTAGAAAAGATTTAAACTTTGGGCAACGTGCCCTTAAAAATTCTAAAAATAATAAGGTATAAACTTTTTAAGAACTATCCATGTTCAACTGCTTCATAGGTTTCACGTTCTTGCAAAAAATAAGAAAGGAAGGAGTGAGCACATAGCCTAGTGGATCCTTTTCAAACAACCATCTTTCACATTCAAACTCATAACACAATCATAATTCAAACACTTGCAATCATTAGGCGTTTCAAACAATAATTTATTCAAGTCGAGTCTTAGACCAAAAAAGTTTTTAATCCCTTGATGCTCTTAACTAAGTAAACGGGCCCACTCGGCATCAACCCGTTCGTGGCACGTGTCGGATCAACCCGTTACACGTGGTGACTCACAAGGTACTGTGGTACACGATCCTCAAGTACTTAGGTCTGAAAACCATATGACCTAACTCACATGAACAGAACATCCATAGCGTTGCCTTGACCATTATGATGGTACGTGGTTATTATCACCCTCGTCTAAGCTTAACTCTCATATCATGATCTCATAAAGTAAATTTCAGAATATGAAATCAAACTAAAATTCAGAATATACACAATCAATTCATGAAACACTCATAAAACATGCATCATGCTTTAATTTAAAAGCCTAAGCATGATATTAACATGACATAAATGATATAATTGCTTAAATATGAACCAAAACTGAAAAACTGAAATAAAGTTTTAAAATTCTGAACCTGAAATTGAAAATCTTTGATTTCAATGAAAAACACACAAACAATGAGTATGCCATAAATTTAAATAAGAACAGAAGGGTGTTCTAAAAGTTACTTCCACCTTGTGACGCTTTGCTCAGAAATTTCTGCAACAATTCCCCCACGTACTAGTGCCAATGAAGATCACTCAAATTAATTCTCCAACCCAAGAGAAAAACTTCTCACACACAAGAGAGAGGAAAGAAAGGTGAGAAGAGGTGCCAAGAAGAGGGCTTAGAGAAAAGAAGATGAAATTTCAACTCTTATTTTTGGAATGAGGAAAATGAGAGCCTAGAGGGATTTATATAGATTTTCAAAGAGAAAAAAATAAAAATTTTTGAGTTTTTCTTGGAGTAAAATGCTTAAATTCTCTAGAATTTCGTATTTCCTAATTATAAGAGGAAAATAAGTATTTTCATATTTTTTTCAAAATTTAAAAATCAATTTTTGGTATTTATCTCAATTTTTTCAATAATTTTTGGTCAATTTTTTGTCGATATTTTTGCATTTTTTCGTATTTTATAAATCGGCTAATATCTCAGGGCATCAGATTGTCCTCGAGACATGCACACGGATCAAATCGGAGGGTCGAGATGGGCGCGCATGGAGTTGCACTGTGCGACTTCGTGATCGAGATTTCGCGGCTTTGATCGCTGCTGTCCGATCGTCCTTAATCATCTCCGTCCGTTCGATCTTTGTTATCTTATGCGCTTGGGCATTGGTGCGGATCATCTTGCGGTCGTCAGATCGCGAGATCAAATTCAGATCAACAGTTTGCAGCCGTTGGATGCGTTTTGAGTTATATTTATATGATTTTCAGCAGAATTTCATGTTCTATTTTCGAATTTTTGCCAAATCTTAATCCAAATTAACTTTCTAATCTTGTTTTCAAAAAAAAAATTGCACATATCATTGTATTTTTTGGCTATGATATCCCATGATATACATTATTTTCATATATTTTCTTCCAAAAATACATTAAATTGATTTTATTCCTTATTTGACTGAACTAGGACTTACCAAATTTTTTATCCGTCAATTTTGTATAATTCTCTAAATAAATTTTTAAATTTCATATGAATTTTCGAGGTGTTACACATCAATTTCTTCATCCATAGCATGCACTCATTTTCTATTTTACAAAGTTTCTTCAAAACCTATAGATTCACAATTAGTAAGAAGACAACAAAGTGTTAATTCACCTGTTTCTTCATAAATGTCATGTAAAGAACTCATATACCTTGGTCCTGCACTGGAGCTTGATTTTGGTGATGTCTTTTCAAGCGTAGAAGTAGGAGTTGGTGGTAGAGAGACAACCCTTTGAACAACTTCTTATTTTTTTGCATCTTTATAAAATGGAATGAAATCAAAATCTTCATTTCGAGTGGCCTAGTCTCATGATGCTTCTTCATCAATACCAACATTGCAACTAATAGGACCTTCTTGATGCTTGGGGTTGTAGAGCTAGTACAATTTTGAGTTAGAATCATAGCTAATGAAAATATACTTCTCACTCTTGTCATCAAGCATGGAGTGATGTTGATCAAATAAATGAGCATAGGCAATAATGCCAAATACGCTCAAATGAGACAAATTAGGCTTGTGTCCGCTCCATGCTTGTTGTGCTGTTTGATTCCACACACATCTTGTTGGGCATCAATTTGATAAATAAACAACACATTCAACAACTTCGGCATAAAACTCATTTGGCATATTTTTGCTTTACTACATGCTTCTGGGAATGATGAGAATAGGTATGTTCTTTCGTTCAACAACACCATTTTGTTGAGGAGAGTATAAAGTTGTTGTATGACATCAAATTTCATAAGATTCACAGAATCATTGAATGCATTTGATGTAAGTTTGCCTCCTCTATCATATTGCAAGGACTTGATATAGTAACCACTTTCTTTTTCCACAAGTGTGTTGAATTTTTTGAAGACTTCAAAGGTCTGTCGCTTCTCCATCACAAAATAAACTCAAGTCTTATGATTGTAATCATCAGTAAATTATATAAAATAATCATTCTTACCAAAAGAACTTGGCTTGATCGGGCCTCATATATATCAGTATGAACGAGCTCAAGTGGTTCTGAGGCTCTTGTTATACTTTTTTTAGGAAAACTCTTTCTAGATTGCTTTCCAAATAAGCATCCTTCACACAACTGATCTTGATGATTAAAAAATGGCAAATTGTTCACCACATACTTTTTTGCCTACAACTTAAGCATGCCAAAGTTTAAAACCCAAGTCTTAAGTGTCATATCCAATAAAAGTCTTTATAGCAAGCTTTCAAATACTTAGCCACATCATTTTGAACACTAGATTTTTGGTCATAAGAACCTTAACAATTAAATTGTCATTCTTATCTCTTAAAGAAAAACTATAATATTTGATAACAACATTGTAGTCTTTCTCTAAGAGTTGTTCCAAACTTAAGATATCATTAGTCATACCCGACACAAAATAGACATAAAAAATGAATTGATGTTTTTTAAGCTTTAATTGAATCAAAATTTTATATTTTCCTTGAATAGGAATTTTGGATGAATCACCAAAGGTAATGTTGCCCATCACCATGTCATTAAATTCTATGAACATCAATCTATTGTCGCGCATATTGTTGCTTGCATTATTGTCTAGGTACCATGTATTGTTTTTCTCATCTGCATCTCCTTTGAGTGCCAAAAGCAAATGGACATTACTTGTAAATGAGATGCAGATGAGAAGAACAGTAATCTCCTTTGAAAGTTGTAGTACCGTCGTTGCTTGTAGTTATTTTTTCTTCCACCTCTCCTTGAAGAACTATGAATTTGGTTCTTGTCTTCTTTGTTGAAGAACTTTCTTCCACCTCTTCCTCTTCCTCTTCCTTGACTGAGACCTCGACGACAACTATTTTAAAATCCATGTCTTCTTCCTTTATTGTTTTGCTCACCAGTGTTTTCATTTTCTTTCAATGAAAGTTTTATCTACAAGACCTACTCCACTTATTCTTTCTTTTTTTTCAACATTTTTTCTTTATGGGCTTGCAAGGAACCCATAAGTTTATCAACTATCTTAGCTTCAAAGTCTTTAGATTCTTCAATGGCTACAACAACGTAATTAAATTTCTCTGTCAAAGATCTAAAGATCTTTTCAATCACCATGATGTCCTCATGGTTTCTCCATACCTCTCTATCTCATTCACAACTACTAATACTCTTGCTCTATATTCTGAAAATGATTTAGATTTCTTCATGTGCAAGGCTTTGAAGTCACTTCTTAGATTTTCAAGGCATACCTTGTTCACTTTATTTTATCCATACCTTTAAAGGTATAATCAAGAATCTCTCGTGTTTGCTTGGGGGTGGTTGTTACAAATTTCTTCTCAGATGTTCCATCATCAACTACTTGATGGATGAGAGTAAAAGCCTTATGATCTTTCTTTTTGGTGGTTTGCAAACGTCCTTCTCATTTTGAGTTAGGACTACATTATTTTCAGGTTCATCGTAATTTGTGAGTACTATTTTTCACACACGTTGAGAACCAAACAAACCCTTCATTCTAACACACCAATTACCAAAATTTTCTTTGGTGAATTTAGAAACTTGGAATAGAACCAAGTAATTCGCCATCTTCTTTCTTACTTCTTAAAGCTCTAATACCATTTTGTTGGAAGAACACAAAGATTTTGAAGAGGAAGGAGAGAAAGAAAATGAGAAAACTTAGAATGTTTATTCCTTCAACTTGATTTCAAATGATGTGCTTACATGAGTTTATATAGTACTCACATAAACATTCAACATTATGACATATATGAATCCTACGAATTAATTCCATATATGAACCATAACAAAATGTTAATGCATGCATAAAAATTAACACACCTACATGAACTACATAAATGCAGATACATGAACTATATAAATGTAAAAATATGAACCAAATTGTTATACATGAATCATGTTTGTAGAAATATTAACATATCGCTATATTGAAGGTTGGTTTTGGAACTTCCACAGGAATGTTCCTCCAAAATGACATTGATTTGGCCGTGTGACATTCACTAGCACCATTAAGTGTTTATTTTATTTCATTTGCTTTTTAAAATTTTATCTTTGTATTTTCTTTTTGTTTTTACCTATTAAAGTAAAATTTAATTATAATTATTTAAATTAACGAAATATTATTATTTTTTATTTTTAAATTAAATTTTAGATATATGATAGTTATAGTTATTAAATTAAATTAAAGTTTTATAATTAGAATTTTTAATTTTTGGCAATTAGTGTTATATTTTTAGTTTTTATAGTGCACTATTTTTTTTAAGATTATTAAATTAAAACCTAAATTTTAAATAATAACTAATTGATTACTAATTAATTAATAAATAAATAATTTACTATTATATTATTAATTAAATAATTTATCAGTATATTTATTCATTAGTTATTTATTAAGTAATAATTAAAATAATATTAAATAAATATGTGAAATAGAATTTATGTATAAGAATATATTTTTTAAGAACATAGTAGAAAACAATATAAAAAAAAGATTAAAATGATAATTTTGAAAATAATCCTTTTGGAATAAAAAATAAAGTAAATGAGTTAGAGAAAAACTACTGTTTGACGTTGAAGTAAATTTAAAATAGGATAAAAATTGGAATAAGGGTAAGAGATGCCCATAATTGGTTAACTTTATTTAATATTTTTCAATTTTACTTGAAAAGGATGTAAGATTTTTTTTTCTTATCTTTTTTTTTTCAAGACACAAGATAAGGATAAAGGATACGAATCATAATACAAAAAAGTGGCCTCAAAAGTTTTTTTTTTTCACCCCTATAGCATTTGCAACCGGATCAACCTTTAAATAAAAAAAAAAAAAAAATGGAGTGTTTCAGTTATACAATTTAGATTTTCTAACTATTATCCTTCACCTAATGGTCTTTATCTTCTTTACATTGCCTCCTTTGAGATGTTGGTCCTGCTATGGTAAAAGATCATACTGACCTTTGTGGATCTCTATTTTAATTAAATATGTTTAAGGGCATCTGAGTGAGTGTTTGGTAAATATTGAACCTTAAGTCTTAAATACCAAACACTCAATGGGTATTTTTTTATTTTTTATTTGTTTTTCATTTTCATCGTTGTTGTAGCAACAAATTTTTTATTTATTTTTATTTTTATATTTTAATACTTTAAATTAAATTAAAATTTTTTAAATCTAATTTTTAAATTATATGTATTATAAAAAAATATATTTTTTTTATAAATCATATATTATAAATTATTTAAATGATTTGTTGATTTGTTTGTATGTCTCATACAATATACTCTAATTATTATAAGAAATCGTCTAATATATGGGAATTTAATGAATGAATTATGTAGAATAAGTATCAAACTCTTTAATAGTCTAACCATTAAAGTTGTCCTAAGATGCAAAAGAAAGTCGTAAGTGTACTTTTCATTGTTTTCAGGTTCAAATCTTAGGGCATAGTTGTTGTTCAAGAGTAAATATTAGTTTTAACCCAGAAAATGACTAATAATGCTTCAAGGGCTTTTTTTTTTTTTTTAAAGAAAATTCATGAAAATGAGCATCCAAAAACATATTTTTACTAGAATAAATTATGAAACCTATTTGAATAATTGTAACTCCTTTGGCAATGTGTAATGATAAAAATACCCCTTGGTTCATAAATTACTTACACCCATCTAAAAAGACAAAAATATCTTTATTCAATACACAACATCCCACATTTCACTTCTGTAACGACCTGTATTTTTAGATATTGAGTCAACATGTTTGACATGTATTTTTATGTATTAATTAATAAATTATAAATAAAAATACACGATTTTATGATAATTGTATAAATTAATGAGTATATTTAATAAAAAAATAAAATACATAATAATAATAATAATAATAATAATAATAATAATAATAATAATAATAATAATAATAATAATAATAATAATAATAATAATTATAATTATTATTATTATTATTATTGTTATTTAATAAGCTAAGTATAAAAAAATGAATGAAATAAGTTTATGCAATAAATAAATACTTGCACACATACATATATATCGATATATACATGTATGCATATATATATATATATATATAAGAGATAAGATTTGGTGAAGTGGAAGATAAGAGAAGAGTCAAAGTCTATCTTGGCATTAAATAGCATGGAGCCACTATATTGAATGCCTATATATATGTGATGCTTTCTCTTGTTTTCAGTCACCATTCCCTCATTCTTGCTCTCTCATCTGGGAAAGGAAGCAAAATTCGAGAGAGAGAGAGAGAGAGAGAGAGAGAGAGAGAGAGAGAGAGAGAGAGAGAGAGAGAGAGAGAGAGAGAGAGAGAGAGAGAGAGAGAGAGAGAGAGAGAGAGAGAGAGA
>JAJIYU010021192.1:0-10131 GCA_030144865.1 Tinospora cordifolia | reverse complement strand
CTTATCAAGAGAATGAAAAACTCTCCCCTATTTCTCTCTTCTCTCTTATGTTCTTGAGTTCTTCTTCTTCTTTTCTTGATCTTCTAGTAGTTTTTCTTTTATTTTATAACAAAATAGTTGTTCTTGAAGAACAACTAGTTTTTTTTCTTGGTTCATTATATTGAAATAAGAGGTTAATTGAAATATATTGTGATTGAGAGCAAAAAGTTCTTTGACACAAATATATTTATATTTTGGTATGATTGACCAAATTTTTTCCGAAACCTCAATATGATAATTTTATCATATCATGATTCAGTGAAGCAATTTTCTTGTCATTAGGGGGAGAAAACCTAATTTTCAAATAATGACATATAAAATTGCTAGTGTGATATGATGCTATGTAAATATGAATTTCAAAGGAAAAGTTGAAAACCAATTAATAGTTCACAAGATCAATCGACTATGTGAACATGAATCTCAAATGAGAAGTTGAAAACCAATTGGTAGTTCAAAAAATCAATCATTTGCAAATATATAATTAGTTAACTAATGCAGAAGCTATTTGTGAATATTTAACAAACCTAAAGTGTGATTGACCGATCAAGTTAAAAGACACATATGCAAAATATTCCTAAAGAGGAATAAAATAATATTCTGTTTATATGTCCCATAAATTGTGAATTAAATATTCCATATAATGGAATAAATTGGGGACATGAGTATTCTGAGGCATAAATATCTCCTGAAGAGATATATATATATATATTGAAAAATTAGACATTTTCTAAACATAATATATTTGAAATAAGTGTCTAATAAAACAACATAGTATGCCTTGTATGTGAAAAATATCATAAATTCAATATATGTGTGAAATATTGAATGAAAATGAACATTACTCATGATATTTATGATATTTCAAAGTGTCAATTGATATTTTATTAAATGGAGATCCCACATATAAAATTGTGAAATAATGTCGACATTAAAAATGAGCAATTTAAACTCATTGACAAATGATAAATATTTTTACACTTGATAGTGTATGATGTGTTGTATGTAAATGAATATTCTATGAAAATTTTCAAAGAAATTTAATCCATGGATGATGATATATATAAAAAATCTCAGAAGGATTAAAATCCCGGAAGGATTGAAAATGCATGCTTGAAGCAAATGCTTCGAAATATAAATTTTAGAATGATTAAAATTATGAAACACGTATATTACTTGATTATTTATGTGCATATCTTACAATCTTATTGATTGATATTAATGATTATATATATGTGTGTGCATATCATAATTATATTTATTAATTTATGTTTGTTATGCTTATCCTAATTGTTTACAATTTGAATGTTATAACTCTGTGGGAACTAATGAAATGAAAATATATCAAATTATTCAAATTTGATATGTGATATTGGAAAAATAAAATTTTATCTCGGCCTGCAGATCGAGAATTTTCTAAGTTAAGTGCTCGTACATCACTAAAAGCTTATTGAGAAAGTTTTAGAATTATTTTATATGGACAAAGCATATCTATTAAGTTTTCAAATGATGATTATGTCTCTTGAAGTTGACAAAAACTATTTCATCCTCATAAAAATGATGGAGATATTATTGGTCTAGAAGTATCAAATGTTGTTGTCACTAATGCATTTATGTTTTTAGCAAATTATACAAGATTAGATATTGATTTCTCTATCGAGTAACTTGCAGGATGTGACTCTTACCAACTTGAAGAGATTGGAATAACATTAAATATTATTATGTTATCTTTGAGGGTAAGTGATAGAAGTTTATATTTTTCTTCAAGAATGTT
The DNA here is from genome assembly GCA_030144865.1 of Tinospora cordifolia. Classification (NCBI taxonomy): domain Eukaryota; kingdom Viridiplantae; phylum Streptophyta; class Magnoliopsida; order Ranunculales; family Menispermaceae; genus Tinospora; species Tinospora cordifolia. The sequence goes on along the minus strand of JAJIYU010021192.1, from coordinate 8,321 downwards.
AAAGTTGGTTAGATATGCAGATATTGAATTTTTGTCGAATCTTTATAAAGTAAGGTCACAAAATGGGATATATTTTCACTTATGATGATACTATGATATAATAATGATCCATGAAGTGAACATTGGTTGTAAATTCTTTACATCACTATGGGATTTTGGTGACCTATGAAACAAGTCATGACGTATATGGTTGAGATTTATAATCCAACATATTTGAAGATCTTGTGAGTTATCTTCCGTTAAATATTGTATTACAACATTATATGAAGATAGTACAGTATACATTGTCTAATCAAAGGATGGATATGTAAGTGGATGACAGAGCCAAACATGTTTTCATCAAAAAATTTCTCATGACGCATGAGCTTCAGAAGAATGATGGAATTTATATTCAACAAATAAGATCGAGTGAAAATCTTGAAGACTTGCTCGTAAAAGTTCTACTAAGCACAAGATTTGGATGTGCTGACTCAAGATATTTCAAGTAAGACAACAAAAGAAAGTCTACACATGTTATCATGAGGGGAAGAATAAAAAAGAGTTATTGATTAGTGCACTGTACTCTTTTTTCCTTAGCTAAAGTTTTATCTCATTGGGTTTTCCTTGCAAGGTTTTTAATGAGGTAGTCCTAACAATAGTATAAACTCCAAAAGAATATGTACTCTTTTTTCTTCTAGATTTTTTTTCCCACTGGGCTTTATCTAGTAAAGTTTTAATGAGGCATATTCTTATATAAAGGACATTCAAATGAGGAATATTATAAATAATTATTTTGAATGCCTTTGTAACCACTCAACATTTAATATTCTCTAACCCCTAAATTATAATAGCCATTTAATATTATATCATGTAACCTATGGATATTTATATCTTTGTAACCACCTTTGTATTTATGTGTTGTAAATTATATTTATCACTCCATAATGACCAAGAGCCTATATAAAGGGGTGTCTACATTGTAAATGGTGTATCAAGGTTGAATTTTAACCTCTTATTAAGAGAATGAATCTCTCTATAATTTTTTATTTTTTCTTTTATATTCTTGAGTTCTTCTTCTTCTTCTTTTCTTGGTCCTTTTAGTAATTTTTTTTATTTTATAATATATTATTGTTTATTATTATTATTCGAAAGCGTGGATTTCGTATTTCAGATTACTTTTTTTTATTCTGGTCTTCGATTAATTTTACAAACGTGACCGACACGGCAATTGCACCAAAGCTTCATTTGCGCGCTTGCCGCGCAAACAATTAAAAAAAAAAAAAAAAAAAAAAAGTAAAACGCTGCGAAGAGGAGGGGAGCGAGAAATTGATGATTTCGGGCTGAGGTCAGGGATCCAAGTCGGAGCGAGGGATCTGGGAATTTGTGGTTGGCAGGGAATGGATCTAGCCGTTTGAGGGAATTGGCAGTTGCAGAGGTGATCGAGGAAGTTCGGTTGCAATTGCAGCGGCAGCAGCAATGGGGGACGGTGTTTGCTGTCCGTCAATGGATCTGTTCCGATCAGAACCAATGCAATTGGTGCAGCTCATAATCCCCATGGAGTCCTCGCATCGGACCATCTCTTATCTTGGTGACCTCGGTCTCATGCAATTCAAAGACGTATGTTCTATAATCTAATCTCTTTATATTTTAGTATCAATGCTTTGATGCTGGTCCGCTGAACTCATGGTTGTTTTGGTTATTGATCAACGGTTCTAGTAGTTGAATTGGCTTTATAATTGCCTCGAGCTCTTGTTTTTTGAAGTGTTCGTTCGCACTTGAATTTATAAAAATGAGTTTTTTTTTTTTTTTTTTAAATTTTATCTTACATCGTGAAGGATTTGTGATGTCTAGAAAATGACCTTGAATTGTATGCTCGTGTTTGTTACACAGTTATTGTAATCCTCTTCTAATGAAATTACTATCGGATGTTATTGAAACTCGTGGCATCCAGATGCCTGCGCATACCTTTGAATGAGATTGCTTCTAGATTAAGAAATTCTCAAGTGTAAATCATGACAGCGAATAACGAGAATTAAGTTTGTTTTGTTTTGTTTTTTGGGCTTATGCTCCTGTAATAAGTGGCTGTGTGCTTTCTGCTTCACCACTTTGTTCATATTTTTTGTTGATAAAAGAGCTTACTTATTTTATTTGGAGCCAAGATCTTATAAAATTTGGTGATTGTGTTTCTAATATACAAGTAAAATATGCAAAACTGTCAGAATTCTGTTCCCTAACAGTCCGCTTGCTGTTTCTTTCAGCTCAATGCAGAAAAGAGTCCTTTCCAACGAACATATGCTACCCAGGTATATGCTATTCTTTGCTTATATTTTTTATCATGCAGTGCTTTCACATCACTATAGACTTGAAGGCTTGGAGCTTCATGTTGTTTTATTTGTTCTATTTTCTTTTGGAAGTTCAGCAAAGTGAAGTGTACATGCACACTCATGGAAGCTTACCATTTATGAAAGAAAATGCAGACTAAGAAGATTAGAATTAGAATGAAAACTCTCCTCAATGAGAAATAGAGTAAGAACTTTCTTATTTATAATTAATAGAATGTAAATACAACTACTGGATAACTGGTGTATGTGTCATGATCCATGAGTAGTCTCTCAAACAACTTAAAAACGGTCCATGTGAGGTTTAGCCATCTGACACAGAAAATAGTTTTGGCTGTAACAATCTTAACAACTATTTCAGCTGATGATTCAAGCAACTGTTTCAGTTGATTCAATGAGTCTCTCTAACATCACCCTACAAACGAGAGGCCAGTTCGATGACACTGAGTTTGGTCCGAAGTATTACAAATTGAGAATGAGCAAGAGGCTTAGCCATGCAGCCTGCACTTTAATCATGGAAAGGAACATAACGGACTTTTGATTCTTTGCGTCAGACCTTGTCACGAATGAAGTGCACATCGAGTTTATGTGCTTTGTGTGAGCATGAAAGATAGGGTTGGACACGAGACCACTTGTGCTCATGTTGTCACACCAAAGGATTGGAGCTGTAGAGGGAGAGAATGATAACTCTTGAAGTAGAGAATGAAGCCAAGATACCTCTGCTAGAGTATTAATTAGAGAACGATATTCTGATTTTGTGCTGGAATGAGCAACTACATTTTGTTTCTTAGATTGGCAAGAGACTAATGATGCATCATGAAGCAGATGTAACCAACAATGGATTTTCAGTCATTAGGTGATGTAGCCCAATCAACATCAGAAAAACCATTGAGAATGAGCTTTGAGCTAGGATTAATGTGTAGAGAGAGAAAATATGTGCTTTTGATATAGCACAAGACACATTTGAGGGCTTGCCAATGGTTCATGGTTGGGCGTTGTTGAAATTGACTAAGCTTGTTCACCATGAATGCAACTTTTGGGCGTGTATGAATGAGATATTGAAGGTTGCCAAGTAAGCTACGATATAATGTTGTAGCACTAAACCAAGGGGCATCATTAGCTGAGTACAACTAGTGTGGTGATAGGTTTTAGTGATGATATACCAACTTTAGCAGGAATGGAGGTGATATAAGAGTCTTAATTGTGATAAATACCAGAAGAGTCTTTATGCTCCTTAACGCCCAAGAAGAAATTGAGTGCAGCTAGTGTGGTGATAGGTTTTAGTGATGATATACCAACTTTAGCAGGAACGGAGGTGATATAAGAGTCTTAATTGTGATGAATACCAGAAGAGTCTTTTTCCTCCTTAACGCCCAAGAAGAAACTGAGGTCCCCAAGATCTTTTAGCATGAACGAAGTACCTAGAGCAATGATGAAGCGTTGCACAAGACTAGAGTTGGAGCTAGTAACAAGGTTGCCATTTGTATAGACTAAAATATAGACCAGATGTTGTTGTTCCTTATATATAAAAAGTGATAAATCAACCTAAGAGTTCATGAAGTGCCAAGCGAGGAGAGTGGTCTGAAGGCGATCAGACCATGTGTGTGGAGCTTGCCAAAGATCATGTATGGCATGATGCAGTTGACACACGTAGTTGGGTTTAGAAGGGTCAACAAAGCCCTCCGGTTGAGGCATAAAAACTCTCTCCGTAAGAATCTCGTTAACAAATGCATTTTTGATGTCCAGTTGTTTAACTTGCCAGTTAAATGCGATAGCTAAAGTGAGAACTACACAAATGGTAGAGGCTTTGATCACTGGATTGTAAGTCTCAACAAAATCAATCCTGCGAACTTGATTATAGCTCTTAGTCACCAACCTTGCTTTATGCCTATGAATTGAGCCATCGAATTTGCGCTTAATTTTGAAAGCCCAACTGTTTCCAACCAATTTCTCCTTAGAGGGAGAAACAAGTGATCAAGTTCTTGTGGACTGCATAACATGCATCTCTTGATGCATTGCGGTATGCCAAACATCAGAAGGTAAAGCATTTGTGATCGTCTCCAGTACACTATCAATTAGAGCAGAGATTGCAGTAGCAACTGAAAGTAGCTTGGGTTTGAAGATACCATTATGTACTTGAGTAATCATTGGATGAAGTGAGTGAATGAGGGCGAGGATTTTGGAAGGTGACTCGGTATGGTTTAGGAGTAGAGACAGGGGTTGTAGAAGAAATTGATGGTGTTAAAGGTGTAGGTGAGACGTGGGATTGTGGTGAAGAATTTGATGGTGCAACGGTGGCATGAAGTGGAAGAGAGATGCAACTGTGAGTGTAGGTGCAGCAGAAGAAGGGGAGATAGATGCGCATAGTGAATGATAAAGAAATTTAAATTCATTAAAAAGAACATGACGACTTATGTAGAGACGACCAATTGAGCTTAAGCATTTATAGCCTTTGTGAGATTGACTAGAGCTAAGGGAAAGACATTTTTGGGATCTAAATTGATATTTAAATCTATTGTAGGGTCTTAAGTAAGGAAAGCAAGCACAACCAAAAACACGAAGTAGTGAGAAATCTGGTAATTTGTTCATTTGTTGAACAATTTTTGATAAGGTGAGGGACCCATCAAAATTAGAGTAGGAAGTCTATTTACGATGAACACAACTTTTTGACAAGCATCCTACCAAAAGGTAAGTGGAAATTGAGCATGAGCTAACATGGAAAGACTCATTTCGACGATATGACGATGCTTGCGTTCGGCTTTGTCATATTGTTCATGTGTGTGTGGAGGGGGGTGTTGAAAAGCCATGACAAGAGCATCAGATTTCTGAATTGCATGAACATGGCAAGAGCATCAGATTTCTTCTTAAGAGGATATATCTATGTGAAATGGGCGAGATCCTCAATGAAGTGCATATAATAAAGGAAATCATCAATGGAAGGAAATGGGGCGAGACCCCAAAGATCAATATATATTAGTTCTAAAATAGAGGATGAGCAAGATAGTGACCTTTTAAAAAGTAATGCATGACTCTTTCCCAACTTACAAGAAGAACAAAACTCTAAAATGTTACTGGAAGACAAACACTTATTACAACTTTCGAGTACTTGATGCAGAATTGATATAGAGGGATGATCCAATTGCAAATGCTAGATGTGAGTTGGGGAGGAGGAGGACATCGATAAACCAACTGTACTTGTGGAGAGGTTGGAAAAGAAACATGGAAGATTTCAAGGTTGGAGCAGAAAGTGTGACTGTTGAAGGAGATACGAGTTAGTAAAGGCCATCTTTTAAGTATCCCTTGAAGCAAAACTTCCTTGGTTCGCGAATCCTTCACCAAACAATTGTTGGAGTATAATTCAAGGAATACATTGTTGTCACGGGTAATTTGAGAAACACTTAAAAGATTTTTTTTTTCTAATGGCAGGAATACAAAGAGTATATTGGAAACGAAGATGAGACATTAGAGAAGGAGATAGTGTATCACCAACATGAGAAATGGATAATGACTGACCATTACCAATGAGAAGAGATTGATTACCTGAATATTTTGATTTATTGCTCAATTGAGATGGATAAGTTGTAGCATGAGATGGGGCTCCAGAGTCAATATACCTTGTTGTATCATAAGCATTGTCTGAGGGATTGATGAAGTCAATTGATGGAAAAAAATTTGTTGATGAGGAGAGTAAGTAGGTGAACCAGAGTATGCCACATCTCTTCTGTAGTAATAGACGATTGCAGAGTGACCGAATTTTCCACAAATTTGCCAAGTCGGTCGACTGAAATTTGAATGACGACCACCTCGACTATGAGATCTGCTACCTCCATGATAACCTCCACTATTGGAACGATTGTTGTATTGTTGTGATCGGTTAGTTGATTGATTTCCAAGTGCATTAGAAGGGTTTGATGATCCAAACTTGGGGAAGTTTGATCCATATTTGGTCACAATAGCATTAGTAGAAGGCGATGTGAGTGAGGCATGTGCATATAGAGAGGAAGATAGAATTTAGTTGTTGTAACTTTGCCTCGAAAACAAAGCAGCGAAGCATGCACGTTGGGGTAGGAAATAATTGGCCCGTCTTGAAGAAGTGTAGTGATCGGAAGGTATTTTGCATCAAGACTGGCTAAAGTGCAGGAGATGAGATCTGCTATAGAGAAAGGGACACTCGCAGCCGCTAAACTATCAACAAACTCCATCGTGTTGAGATATTTCAACATTGTTTGAGAGCCCTTTCTTGTTGTCTGAATTCAAGTTCGGCACACCTGAATCCTAACACAATTATGAGCATCACAGAGTTCTTCGATTGCTTGCCAAACATCACAAGAAGTCGTATGGCTTATAATCTGAGAGGCAACAAATTCTGTTAACAACCATTCACGCAAAAGTTGATCTCGGCTTACCCAATCTTCATAATCTGGATTAATCAACCCTGTTTCAACAACCATTAACAGTGGACAGGAAGTAGTGCCACAGAGAAGACCATCCAACTTGTATCCTTTGATCACTAGCAACACTAACAACTTCCATAAAAGAAAATTGTCCTTGTTGAATTTGATTGTCATGCTTTGGCTAAGAGAGTGTCCAAAGGGAGGAATCACAGTTGACGAATCCATTATAGATGATATCATCGCTGATGCAGAAGCAGAAGATTCTTCAAACATGATGTCATGAGCCGTTTGACTTTGATACCGTATGAAAGAAAATGTAGACTGAGAAGATTAAAATGAGAATGAAAATGTTGCTCAATGAGAAACAGAGTAAGAGCTTTCTTATTCATATGTGTTGTGATCTGAGAGTAGTCTCTCACAACAACTTCAAAATAGTCCATGTGAAGTTTACCACATGACATAGAGAATAATGTTGGTTGTAACAATTTCAATAATTGTTTTAGCTGACGATTCCAGCAACTGTTTCAGTTGAGTCAATGAGTCTCTTGAACACTATTTTAGACGTCAGGAATAAAGTAGAGGCTTTCTATTTTCTTCACATATGTCTGTATATGTATGTATAGAAGTGTATAAACATTTGTATGCATATATTTTAAAATTTTGTTGGTCAGTAAATTGTTTTAGATGTTAAAGGGCGCTTAATCCGGAAAAGATTGAGAATACTTCCATACTATTATATACTGCCCTATTATGAGAAATTGTCTGATTTGGGTATTTCCTTCTTGGTTTTGCTTCATAAAGACTCTATTCCCTTCTTGATTTTGCTCCATAAAGACTTCGGTTCAAGACCCAAGAGTTGTTCCAGGTAACTCATTTTTCTTCTTTTGTCACCCAATGAGGGATTGGAGTCGATTGCTCTAGTGAATGTTTTGTTTACTAGTGGTCCCTTGCTCCTGTTTGCCTTGTTGTTTTTTTTTTTCCTCCTTTTGTTTTTATGAATTGGTTCATTTTCTTGCTTGGAATTTGTCCTGACATTCTTCTTTAGGCTGGCTTAAGCTAGTCATATCCCTTACAACTTCACATGCTACTCATAATATTTTTTGAAAAACAATTGTTTAGAACTTGGAGCTCATCTCTTGTTTCCTTATTGGTCGAGAAAATTTTTCTTTGTTGATGTGATGCTATTGCCATTGTTTCCCTCCTTTTGATACTCTAGGAAAAGAGTTGATTGTGACTCCTATTGTCGCTTGCTGCTCTTCAACTAGGACCAAATTGTCTACTCTAGGTGCTTTATCTTGCTTATGGATTTTGCTTCCTCATTAATATTTCTAGGTGGGACCTTTTTGACATTTGAACATCTCTCACGACCATTCCAAAGTCTGCCATGGGAAATGTTGCCAACTTTGTGCAATCCATTTTCACATTTTTCCTTGAAGCATTCTCCTAGAACAGTTTTTAAAGTGCAATTCACAAACTCATTCATTTCTTATTTGTGACCATTACAATTCACTCTTTAGAAGGTCCAAAGTTCTTGCTAGTTAGACTTCAGAAGAGTCAACTTTGATACTCGTTGTCATAGAGCTCCCTCCAAGTAGGCTGAGTTTTCCTT
>JAJIYU010021191.1:0-10130 GCA_030144865.1 Tinospora cordifolia | reverse complement strand
CTCTTTTCCTATATGAGACATCCATTGATGTAAGATATAGTCCAAAGACACCTACTAATATGAGCATCAACCTTTAAGGACACCTTCCCATGAAAACATCAACTATTTGGGGCACTCCTTAAGGCAGGGGTCGGCTTGCAAGTGAATCCTAAACAAAATTGTGTAGAGATCACACGTTGGAGTGGTAAAACACCAGTCCATGATCTTAAAATCAACCTTTCTCAATAAGATATTTATCCATGGTGATCAAGTATGGATATATCACGCTAAGTCTACTTCTCTAAGGATAATGTCCATAGTGATCATGTACGTGGTTAACATTTTAGCTATCTTTATTTAGTGGAAAGTTACAACAAATTTAAAATAAATAAATCTCAAGCATGTATATTAACAATAAGATATTAAATAACAAGCGAGTCATTATCATGTATAGGATATTAGTTGAATTGAATTAGACTTAAATAATCATGAGATTTATAATAGTCTGGAATGCTTCTAGAATTCACATAATTATTTATACATTCCATAAGACAATAACACACCATTATGGCCCTAAAAATTTATTTCAATACAATAAGAAAATCAATCATATTAATTATTTTAACTAAAATAATACATGAGAGACCAAGGTATCACTTCCACCTAAAATTAGTCCTTAGCTCTTTTTGACTTTCGTGTGCGAAGTTCTATTACACTAAGATTTATCCAAACACATTAAATGATGTTTAGTGTTTTATCCTATACCTTAGAGGTTTTTTAGTCTTATTCAATGACCCCAACTTTGTCATTTTTGGTGACCCAAACTTTGTCATTTCATAATGTAACACCCCAGAATTTCATGAACGCATACATGACGCAATCAAAATAAAAATATAAAATATAATTGTAGGTTTGTAGAAAAATGAGAATTTAAAATAATTTAACAGAGAGAAATGCTTACGAGTAGGAACTAGAGAAAAAAATGAAGACTGTTAAAAATAAATAATAGCCTTCTATGCGCATAGAGGATAGATTTTTAGGATTAATAATATTTAAGTTAAAAATACGAGGTTCCGAGAAAAAAAGAAGAAATAAACGAGTTAAAATCTTATTTTATTTAAATATATGCATAGACTATGGTTGGGAAATAAAACATCAAATATTGGTTGATTGAAACATTGGTGGATTAAAATCTAATATTTATTTAAGAAATGAAATTTAATATTGATTGATTGAAACAAAGAAAAATAAATAAATGAAAAAAAATCAACATCGGTGCTCTGTTTTTGGGCGACCAAGAAGAACAAAGAGGAAAAAGAAAAATCCAATAATTTTGGTGATTTGGGGTAAAGATGGATTTGGGATTTTGTTTGGTTGGATGATGGCGATCAAACAAGAAGAAATGAAGAAGAAGACGATGGAAAGAAGAAGAAAAATCGCAACTGGTACGATTTGTGTGAAGAAGAACAAATCTAGGGCTTGTGTGTTTTTTGATTTGGGGCAACCCAATTTGGGTTTGCGATTTGGCCGAAAGAAGAAGAAGAAATTTCAGATCTGGAAATTTTGCTGCGTTTGAAGAAGAAGAAATCCAAATTTTGCTTGCTGTTGCATTCTAGGGCTTGGTTGTATTTTGTGATTTAGGGCAAAACAATTTGGGGTTTTTGCATTCTATTGATGCGTTGTTGTTGGTCCGTGAAGAAGAGGAACAAAGAATAGGGGATCGGTGCTTTATTTGGGCGAACCAAAGGCAAGAAGAGGACATAGGTAAAGATCTACATTTTTGGACGATGAAGAAGGGAAGTGTGCAGTGTTTCGATTCATGAATAGAGAAGATGAATCGCAGCTGGCTGTTGCGATTTGTGCGTGAATAACAAAACCCTAGCTAGTACGTTTCTTCCACGAAGGATGAACAACAAGAGGATTGGGCGAGCTATTGTTCAAAACCCCTTCAAACCAGATCTAGGGCATCAAAACATTTTGAAAAGGAGTTTCAATGTTAAGAATGTTTCAGAACGAGGTGATTTCATTTTTCCTATTTAATGGATGATTTAGCTACTCTATCATTTGTGACGTAGAGATTAAATGTTTGTTTTGGTTGCAACAGATTTTGGACATCAAAAATCGCATTTTTGGAAAGGGAACGAAAGGAAACAAAGTTGTGAGGTATAATCCCTTTTTGTTCTCAAAATATCGTGTTTAGGCGATCAAAGAGTCATGTTTATTTGGCTATGAAGTTGAACAACGGGATTTTGAGCACTTCAATCCCTTCACATTCGAGGCTCGCGAATGCAAGACCATTGCATTTTTAGATAGTTCCATTAAGACACCTGATTTTTATATCTATCATTGTAGATGATTCTTATAAATCATTTGGATGGGGTTTGAACAAAGATTTGAAATAACAAGGTATAAAAGCTTGATTTTCGTGATGTTTAAATTGTAGTTAGTTTTAATTGAATAAATTGAATTTTTTAGCATGCAAAAAACAAGTTTGAAGGTTCAAGGAGCTTTGAAGTAGAAACAAGAAATTTTGGGAGCCTCGTAGCAAAAGATTATATGCCTTAAATTATTGTTTTATTGGAGTTAATGGTATGAATGAATTTTTGGATGTCTAAAATCATTTATAGGAAAAAAAAGGGATTTTTGGACCCTGTAATTGGGAGTTTGATAGTTAGAAGTCTTATTTTGTTCGTAACAAATTTACCTATGATATGAATAGATTATTTGAATTTTTGAAATGCTAAGAACAGGTCAAAGAACTCAAGAAATTCCAAAAACAGAAATTGGAAATCTTGGACCTTTTAGCTAAAAGGTTTGAGTTCTAAATTTTTATCTCTTTGGTATATTTTATTTGTGATCAATAAACCATTTGGTGAATGTTGGAATATTGTTATTGAAGTTCAGCGGGTTGTGGAGATTCAGAGATCATTAAATTAATTTGTTGAGACGATAAATATAAAATCTTATATTCAAATAGTCTTGATGAGTGGAAAATAATAATTTAAAGGCATCCTTAAATAGTTTAAGTTAAAAAGATTTATTATGATGATTGTGGATTGCAGATTTATATTTTTGGAATGAATCCTAGTGACGAATGGAGGTAAAGGAAATTTGAGAAAATCTCAGGTGGGTGGGATTTCCTTGCTCACTCATATTATGTAGATTTTAAATTCGAAATATGATGTTTGATAGCTTTAGGAATTGTAGATGCATATTAGGAATATTGGGTGTTCTTGATTAGAGTGATCGTAATATCTCACATCGGTTCAACTCCAGGGGGATTCCTGGGCTAAATGTGCATTCGCGGGTATCTCGTTGTGCCGAGCGCTTTTGGGAAACTCAGGTTCGAGTCTTGCCAAGAACAAAACCTTACACCCAGTCAGTGGTGACTAAGGTGGGTACAATATTGGTATGTAGTTGGCCTAAGTTGTTACAAATGGTATTAGAGTCGTTCTTTGTGTATCGGAGGTGTGAATCTCGAGGACGAAATTGCTCCCAAAGGGGGTGGATTGTAATATCCCACATCGGTCCAACTCTAGGGGGATTCATGGACTAAAAGTGCATTTGTGGGTGTCTCATTGTGTTGATCGCTTTTGGGAGACTCAGGTTTGAGTCTTGCCAAGAACAAAACCCTACACCTAGTCAGTGGTGACTAACGTGGGGACAATATCGGTACGTAGTGGGCCTAAGTTGTTCTGTGATGTAATGATGTCTAGTTAAACACTTTCCATTATGTTTGATGATTGAAATGCTTTATATCATAATGTTTGGTTAAATGCTTTCCTTTACAATTGATGATGGACATGTTATAAAATTACTGAATGTTTATTTTATCCACTATATTGTTCATGCTGTGAGGTGTGAAAAATCAAATTGCTGTGACACTAAAAAAAGATTAAAGGATTATTAAGAATTACACGTGCCGGTGTGATGGACGAGCCCCAGTACCCTGTAGCGCCTATTACACTAGTACTGAAGGCGCCTACTACACTAGTACTGAAGGCGCATCGTAGGTATCCCCACCTAAGTAAGTCGCCTATGACGGCTAATTAGTCTTTGGAAGTTAGTATCCTACTGCAGAGTCTACTTCTTTCTTAGACTGTGGTTACGATGGTATGCAGAGCGTATCATATTGGATTGATGGTATGCAGAGTGCACCATATTGATATTGATTGATATTGGATGTTGTCTTCCCCTGACCATAAGGGAATATCGAGAGTGGCTCTTCCGGTCTTAGAGTACAACAAAACAATTAAATGTTTGAAACGCATAATGTGTGAAAGTATTTGTAATGTTTTGAATTTTGATTTGTATAATGTGTGTGATGTCTATGAATGATCCACTGGGCTTTTGAGCTCACTGATTTTATATTTTTCAAGTTCCCACAGAAGTCTTATGCATTTATTTCACAGGCCATAAAGCTTCACATGAAAAACCTCTGGGAGGTTAACTCTATTTTGTTTTGAAATGTATTTTGATGTAATTATTAAACAGGACAGACACCTATTTTTTTGTAACTCAAATTTCTATCTTTTAGTTTATATTTTGGGACTTTGAACAAGACTTTCATATTTTGGATTATACACAAGATGTTTCATTTTTATTATTGAGATTTCTTCTATTGCATTGTTTTATTTAAACTATTGCATCATGTATGCATTTAGACTGCATACAAGTCTTAGGTTGATGCTTTAGATTTGAGAATTGTTCTGCTATTTAAATTATTTGGATTAATTATTTCAGGCATGCACATAGGTTGCATACAGGTATAAAACAGGTGAAAAACAAGAAATAGGAAAGAAATTTGAGTACTCCAACTTCCAAGGAAGGTTACCCAACGATTCATTCTGGGGAATCTGGTCCTGAGGTTAGGGTGTCACAAAGTGGTATCAGAGCTATGGTAGTAGCTCGCTGGGAATGAATGCCAGTTGATATCACAAAGTTAGAACTGCTGTTAAGCTCTTTGGGAAATGAATACTTGGAATGTAGAGCCCTAGATTAGAATAGAGGCATAATAGAGTTACTTCCAGACTACGAGGTAATGGCTGATTAGCGTTATCTCCGTAGTCACTCCAAGTATCACATGGTTTTGAAGTTATTGCATGTTTTTCACTGAAAATGGTCTTACCGGATTTGGTTTTCACTAGAAATGAGTTTTGAACTTGATTTTGAAAAGTATTAGATGATGCCAACATTTGTGAGTAATGTTATTGATATGACATGAGTATAGGTAGTGATCCCTGACAGTTGACCCTCTCTCGAGATAAGATCCCTGAAGCGTTGATCTAGTCAGATCTTCTTCTTTGGAAGTATGTACCAGAGGGTTGATATTTATGCCGACTAAAGGTGCTAGAAGGTTGCATTATTATTGTGGAAAGGTCCATGATGACAGTACTTAAAATTTTTGGTATCACGAGGAATAATTGTATCAAATGGTTAGGTGTCAATTAGGTGGCTAGAAGTTTATGAAAAACCTGGGTGATGCTAGCATGCTCGAGTACACAGTCTCAGGTGTGGCATAAGTACTAGTAGTTGGCCCTGCAGGTTGAGCATTACTCGGGAAAGGTCCAGGGTGGCAGAAGTACTGGTAGTTGGCCCTGCGGGTTGAGCACTACTTGGAAAAGGTCCAAGACTTGAGACCGATGGTATCACTTAGCCATGAAGTTGACTATGTCAACGATGCATTACATGGAAACACTAGGTTTAGGTGAGACTGAGTGTTGCTTATAAGGCACAGTAGGTCATAAATAACTTAAAAAACTTTAGGGCATAAGTTAGAGACTGATAAAATGTGTGAATGCACACTTGTTTGGTCAAGACACGAGTTTGGGAGGAGCATGTTTCTCTGGTTTCTATGTAAGATGGGGTGCATAGAGATTTAGGGGTATGGAGGAATCTGAACTCGGAGAATAACGGACCATGTTTGGTGAGTAATCAGTTTCTTTGGCTGAACTTGTACACACTGGGATGGGGCAGTCCAACATGGTGGGTCTTGCGCCAGCCTTAGAGATCGAGATACTTGCGCCATTGTAATGGGTGTAATGGAAGTCTAAGTAGAAGTCTGTGTGGAAGGGCAAGTGGGAACCTAGGCACATAAACCTGGAAACACAGATGGAAGCTTGGAATTTCATTATGCTTGGATGCATTGTGTGATTGGGTGTTGATTGCATGTTTGCTATATATATATATATACTCCTGTACCTAAAAATAAACGAAATGCTGCTGACTTAGAGGCATATACCCCTAGACTACTGAAACACATCGAGAACTTAGAGACAATGCACCTAGAATCATAGTAGCACGAAAACGCGAAAGGGTATAGGTGGGTTAGAATGAATGATAATTATTATAAGTCACAATATTTAAATGCTGAGGAATACGGGGGAGTGTTGAGATCTAGATTTCACATAAGAATAGGTTATACATTATCTATGATAAAGGGAAGTTGTGTTTCATCATGACTAAAATTGTTGGGTACTGAACCAAACGTTTGACTTTGAAATAGTGTTGAGAGGAAAATGGCTCAAGATGAGAGTAGAGACAAGCCAAAATAGAGAATTGATAGGTAACTTTGTCCAGGGGCATAAGTAGAAGCAGTGGTAACTTCAAAGATGATAGCGGAGATCTTGTAGAGAGTGACGTTAGAGGTCACTCTCAGAGTTGTGGAGCAAGTGGTGAGAACCTTGCAGCCAACAGTGACACCACAACCGTTAGTACTAATACAACCATAGTTTTCAGCTTTACCACAGGCCCATCAGGAGGCCAGACTCCTCAACATAGTGTTACATATTGGGTTAGTCAGTTATGATAGGGAGTAGCGAGAGTTGTTGATCAAATTTTAGAAGCGGCGACCCAATACATTTGAGGAAGATTATAGTGAGAGCACAGATGATAGAGTATGATGATTATATAAGTGCCTACTTTAGCCATTTGTGCCCGAACACTAACTCAACAGCTACACTTATTCACCACACAAACTGCTAGACTACATGATGAATGAAGATGAAAATGCTTGCATAGCCCAAATCCATCCCAGGTAAGAACATACATCAGATTGTGGGTAAGCTTCCATATTTCTTTTATGTAAACGTCATGGATGTAGCACATGATACGTGGGTTAGAATATCATAGTTCTTGTATTAAATCATGCCAGAGTTTGTGAACTTGTAGTTCTTTTCAGCGTTAACTTGGAAGGAAGGCTACATTTATAATCTTTCCATTGAAAATAGGACGCACATTATCCAAAAATTACTAAAGAAAATTGAAGACATGATACCTCAAGTTAAAAGGTGGTGACCAGTATGGAACACCAGGAAACAATTGAGTTGTATTAGTTTAGAAACCTATGGACTACTAAGCTACGTGAAAAAGAAATTGAGAAATTTTAATGGACTCTCAAGGACTGCTTTCAAAAGAGTAACAAACTGTCATCCTTTATCATTGCAAGATGATAAATCTAGTGTGGGTTGATAAATACGCCGGCTGAATCCATGAATCTAATGAATAGGATCTAACTGAAGATCCTCTACATAGGATTAGAGTGGCGCAGTGAAAGCAAATTGGCCCATTGCAAAATGTAGATCGATTAACAAAGGTCATTTATTTCTTATCCATTTGATCTACAGAATTAGTGCGTAAACTAAGGGAATGATATATTTTAGAAACTGTGAGATATACCATTTGGGTATTAACTTGATTTAAATTTCGAGGATAAAATTTCTTTTAAGGGGGGAAGGTTGTAACACCCTGGAATTTCACGACTTCGTACACGTCACAATCAAAATAAAAATATAAACTAATATTGTAGGTTTGTAGAGAAATGAAAATTTAAAATAATTTAACAAAGAGAAATGCTTATGAATAGGAATTGGAGAAAAAAAATGAAGACTGTTAAAAATAAATAATAGCCTTTTTATGTGTATAGAGAATAGATTTTTAGGATTAATAATATTTAAGTTAAAAATATGAGGTTCCCAGAAAAAAAAAAAAGAAATAAATAAGTTAAAATCTTATTTTTTTAAAATATATGCATAGACTATGGTTGGAAAATAAAACATTGATTGATTGAAATATTGGTGGATTAAAATCCAATATTTATTTAGGAAATGAAAGTTAATATTGGTTGATTGAAACAAAGAAAAATATAAATGAAAAAAAGTGAAGAAAATCAACATTGGGCGACCAACAAAAACAAAGAGGAAAAAGAAAGAGGAAAAAGAAAATTGAGAAATTTTGGTGATTTGGGGTAAAGATGGATTTGTGCATTTTCTGATTTGGAGCAACCCGATTTGGGTTTGCGATTTGGCCGAAAGAAGAAGAAATCCAGATTTTGCTTGCTGTTGCGTTCTAGGGCTTGGTTGTGTTTTGTGATTTGGGGAAAAACGATTTGGGGTTTTTGCGTTCTATTAATGCGTTGCTGCTGGTTTGTGAAGAAGAGGAACGAAGAATAGGGGATCGGTGCTTTATTTGGGAGAACCGAAGGCAAGAAGAGGACGCAGGTGAAGATATACATTTTTGGACAACGAAGAAGAATGAAGAAGGGAAGTTTGCTGTGTTTCGATTCATGAACCGAGAAGACAAATTACAGTTGGCTATTGCGATTTGAGAGTGAAGAACGAAGCCCTAGCTGGTGCGTTTCTTGTGTGGGTTGGGGAGAGGGATTTGAGATGTTTCTACAATTTCCATGACTGAAAAATGATGAAGGAAAAAAGGATTAATGAAGAAAGGGCAAGGAGAAAGAAGGATGATGGTGGTTAGCATAGAATGGTAGTTTTATGAGGTGAATACAAGTGGTTTGAAGGAATTTTCTTACCTTGTTCTTGTTGGTTAACCTTGGGATGTAAATGGAAGAGATAGTGGAAGAGTGTGGTCAATCAAGATGTGCACGAAGATGGAGAATGATGGGGTGACAACTAGGGTGTGATGACTCCCTAAAATTTCCACCTTATTGTATTTTGGTTCTATCCGACGGGATCTTTTAGAATATGGTAACCTTAGATTTTTGTAATCATTATAACCAACTAAACTAGTAGGTTACTCTTAACCATGAAGTGTTTAATTTTGTTTTCAAGTTTGTGAGCTCAACTTTTGAGTTTATATTGCCTTGGACTTTTTAACCTTAGATTTTTGTAATCATCATTTATTTATTTTATTTATAAAAATTATTCTAATATCTATTTAATTTATTTCAAAATTTTTTAGAATTTTTGGAATATTATACTAACGATATTGTAAACTCATGCTTGTCAGGAAGATGTTACCCTTTATCCTAGTGAGGTTAAAAGATGTCACAATAAACTTTGGCAATGCCATCAAGCTAGTGAAAAGATCAATTATGTCATATTCTAGCTAAAAATCGAGGAGTGATGCCGCAAATCACAACGAGACTTAGCAATTTCAACTGACACTACAAGATTAACATAATCTTGCAAAATTATTTCAATTTACACCTTTAGTTTCCTTATCAAAATTAGTAATTATCTACACCTTTAGTTTCCTTATCAAAATGGGGAACTTGGACACTTTAAAATGTATAAATACTCATAAATTTTAAACTGAAGGAGATGAAAATAATAGTTTTAATGCTCTATGAGAGTTGTTCACAAGCAATAGAGTTTTTTTTTCTCTAAATTTTAGTGTTCTTCATGATCTATTCTTCACTAAAGTTCTTTGCTATCATTTTTTCACATCGTTGATTAAATTTTCATCAACATGGTGTATTGTAACATTATTTGAATTTATATTAAGATATTTTTAAAAAAATTATTTACAACTTAAAAATTCTATGTAACACCCACCGGGAATCCTACCGGGACTCTTACCCACGTCGTAGGGCCCACGTCATGGCGTGTCACTCACAAGGTACTGTTCCCTCTCCTTGGGGTTCCCTTCAGCTCTCTGCTGTGTACGCAGGACTTTTCATCTCTTTGTGGGTTTGATCCGCCAGGAACCCGGGGTTGTCAACCTCTTTTTAAGCACTAAACCCAAGTCTCAATTTTCAGCAAATGAGAAAACTATTTAAATCCTGATAAACATGCTATTATGTTTATCGATGAATATCATAATTCAGAAAATAGTTTCAATTACTTCACCGGATTTTTCACAGTAAATATCAACAATGGAAAGCAAATCTCTGCAGTGGAAACCATCAA
>JAJIYU010021190.1:0-10126 GCA_030144865.1 Tinospora cordifolia | reverse complement strand
TTTGGTTGTTGTTCGCAATTACATCTGTCACTGCTCCTTTATGTTTGGTTGTTATTCACCGACCCTTCCTGTTGCTGCCCACTGCCATCACCGCTATTTGACAGTTGTTCGCTGTTGGATCATTGTTTAGATTTATGCTTTGCATGTTTATTTTGTTTAATAATTTTATATCATTTCTTATGGACGAGGAATTTATCTTTTGAATCTCTTGATTGAATTCCTATTGCTGAAAGTTGATCTGGAACTTGAAGCTATGGATTGAGCTTTCTTTGCCGACAAAAGAGCCACTCGATCCTCTGTGCTCATTGCCATTGTTTGTCATTTTGTCATTTTGCATTACTTTTTGCGGTTGTCAATTGTAGTTCGCACGATTGCTGGTTGCTACCATTTGTTGCTAGTGTTGGTCCGTCGAAGTCTTTGTTATTGCGTCGTCGACCCTACCACAAAAAAAAAGAAAAAAATTATCAATATCATATAAACCTGAAGTTTATATGATATCACAATATTATATTATTATATAAACCTAAAATTTATATAATATTATAATGTTATATTTCTTTTCTTATGCGGTAACTATTGCACTTGCTATGTCATAGTATCTCCCGTGTAGCATTTTTTCTTATGGTTTGTGTGTTGTTCACGCTTGTTATGTCATGGTATCTTCCATGTTGCAATTTCTTGTGCGCTAACTATTACACTTGTTATGCCCCAGTATCTTCTATGATGTTGTAACATCTCAAAAATTTATATGAAATTGAAATTTTATTTAGAGAATTATACGGAATTGACGGATGAAAAATTTAGTAAGTCCTAGTTTAGCCAAATAAGGAATAAAATCAATTTAATAGATTTTTAGAAGAAAATATATGAATGTAATGTATATCACAGGATATCATAGTCAAAAATACAAGGATATATGCAATTTTTATGAAAACAAGATTCAAAAGTCACTACAACAAATTTAGTATTTAGCAACGAAAATATTTGTTACTAAACACTAATTTTTTGTTGCTAAATCTTTTTTACAATAAAAAAAATTGTGTTGCTATGTTTGTTGCTAATTATATGTGACAGTCATAAATTAGCAACAAATAATTAATTCGTTGCTAATAGCTTATTTAGCAACAAAAATATTTTGTTGCTAAAAAGCATCTATAACCACAATTTATTTCATTGCTAAAAGTTTATTTTAGCAACAAATTAATTTGTTACAAAATTAAAATTTTAGCGACAAAATTTTATACTTTATAAACAATGGTTTTCGTTGCTAAATTATGTGATTAGCAATAATATTTGTTGCTATTTAGTTGTTTCAACAACAAAAAAAGCTATAAAATAAACAAATTTCTTTTGTAATAATTTATATATTGATAACAATAATAATACATATAAGTTTTACTTTTACAAAAATACATAAATATACACAAATAGCTAAATTTTTAAATAAATTGAAATCTGTTCAATATAACTCAATTCCTTCTCTCTAAAACTCAACAACTGAGCCAGAGATGTTGTCTTGTCCATTCTCACTATGGACTCCCTTCTCTGCATCTTCATCTGATGATCTTCTATTGCTGCTAATGATGATGACTTTGTTGCAAGTACTGCTTGTTGTAGCAATCACTTCTACCTCTACCATCTTTGACATGTTCTTGTGAAGCTTAGCATTTAACGAAGCTATACATAACTTATATTTGAAGTATTTTCAGCTGAACCTTTGATAAAGCAAAATGAAAAAAGGAGCCATACAGCAAACTCCTGCATTCGTAAAAGGGTTTGTTGAGTTGAGGTTCACATATAGCCAAACCAAACTCAAGAAATAAATCTAATAAAGAAAGTAATGGTTCTAGACAGTCAAACAATATGGGATTCACTTAAGCTGTAATCATATTATTGAAGTTAAGCAAACCAGTGTTCGACAAAACTAGTTCTAAAAACTTTGTAATGAAAAAGAGAGCAAAGAATTGTAACCCAAAAGGAAGGAGAGGAAGAAGAGAATACCAAAAATCAATTCCATGGATTTATTACTCAGGTTCCCATTTTGTGAGAGGTTCAATAGAGTAAGGGAGGAAAGATCTTTGATGTTCTTTACACCAGCATCTGTTAATCCTCCTCCACATATCTTTAGGGATTGCAGGTTCTTGAAATCTATATACACCAGAAAAGAATAAGATGTCAAACTCTGATATCTTGTGATTATGTCAGAGTTTTACACTCAAGTCAAGCCTTGTTCTCATTTAAGCAAGTCAGGGCAATCTTTCATTATGTTCTAAAGTACAACTGTTAACCAAAATTAGGTAAGCATATGGAAGGGACAAACAACAGCATGTTAACATTGTAAGTTTCTAATTTTATATATATATATATATTCAACCATATTTTGTATTGAAAATAATCAAAAATAAATGGTGAGAGAAGAAACCTCTGATCAATAAATGACATGCCAAATGTAAAGCAAAGCCAATGTTGCAAACAGGTTTCAGTCACATTGATCAGAAACTCCATCACTTTACTTGGAGCTGCCAAATATTTTAAATAAAATTTCTCACCCCCTAAAAGATGTAAAACTGCAGCCGTAAAAAAAATGTCATTAAAGAGTAGAAGGAAACATAGTATTCTTAATGCATAATGAAAAGCTAGCACAAAAAATTAACATCACATTCTAAGGAAATAATACAAAAATATTTTATTGAAAAGATCCTGTAAAATACTCAACATAGGCCAGTTCCCCATGAAAATATAAAGAGATTCTCAGACAAACTACAGCTAGAACTCATTTAAGGAATTTATTTCCAGTATAATCCTTCAAGTATCACAAAGTCAGATTATCACATGATAAGTAATCTGAAAATACCAAAATCACATTAATATTCTCCTTCAAAATTTAATGAAAGAAAAAATATATATACTAAAATCTTTTTTTCCAACTTATAGCGTAAATCGCTTGTTCCAAAGTCTGTAATGCGAGCCCCAAAAACGTCGAAATGAGTCAATCTAGTTAAACCTACACAAGATAAATCTCAACTATTTAGGTTGTGATATGATATAATAATGGATATAAGTTGGTTTAATAATTTCATATGATATATACATTCGATAATAAAAATCAACAACTCACAAAAAGACCAACTATTATTAGATTAGATAACTTTTATAGAGTTTATTTAATTATATGTTGTTTAATTTTTTTTAGTAATTGGACTTAATACGGTCAATTGGCTTTTGTTAAGCTTCAAATAATATCTAAAGATATTTTTAAGAATCTTTTTATTTATTAGACGGTAAAAATTCTTTAAAGATTTTAAATATATTCACAACATTCCTTTAATTTTTAATAGGTAGAGATTCTGCAAAGATTTTTAATAATAGAATCAAAAGATTTCTTTTTATTTTTAGCAAATGAAAACTCTTTAAAATTTTGAAGACTTTTCCTCCGTATGAATAAAAATCATTTTGAGTATTTCTTTACTAAATAATTATCTTTATGATGATCAACGTTATAACTCTGGTTGTATTGAACAAGTTTAATTAGAGCAAAATTCGTTTAATTGTTTCAAGAAGATCTTTCAGCTCTTAAGTTCATTTGCCCAAGATTCACGTCCTGTTGACTATAATGTTGATTCATGGATAGTCAATAATTTAGGGATTTGTTGGTCAAAAACCACTCGGTAGTAAGGCTTGTGTATTGGCTGGGTCTCCCTTTTGAAATAAGAAAGCAGGTCCCAACACTAATCTTTTTAAATTTTTCTTAAAAGAATTAAATTATTACCAAATTCAACTCTAGGTTTGTTGACCAACAATAACCTCGGTCTTTCAAGTTTGCACTAAGAAACTCAGAAGCGTCTAAGGGCATCCACAATGGGGAGTTGGTGGCGCTCAATGGAGCGCCGCGTCAGCGCCACCAACTCCCCTGGGCATTGAGCGCTCGGACAGTTCCGAGCGCTCAATGCCCATTTTTTTGTTTTTTATTTTTTTTTTAATTTTTTTTTTTTTTTTAATATGTGGCTCTGCAATGCCTGAGCTGGCGCTCAATGCCCGCTCAGGCATTGCAGACGCCCTAAGTTTTGCCCATTGCAAATCTAAAAGATTTTGATTGTCACCCATTCACAAATCCAGATTTTGATTTACCATCGACAACCTTTTTTTTTTTTTTTTAAGAAAAAAAACGAAAGAGCCGAGAAAGAAAAGAGGGTTGGGTGGGGCAATTTGAAGATTTTTCTAAAAATGACATGATGATAGATGATAATTTATGACAAATCCTTATACTTGTGCTGTGAAGCACACCTAATGCAGTCCTACCTGCCGGCATTTTTTATGTCTAAAAGATTTGCTATTACAATAATATACAGTACGTGACATTTAAAAAAGAAAAAAAAAAAAGGAAAGAAAAAGAAAGACAAAAAGAGGAAATACCGCTATTTTTATGACATTCAAATTATATTACACAACGTCAGTTGTTTAGTTTAGTTTTTTCGTATTTTTTCCTTGGTCTGCTAATTATTATTTTGGGCATTACCTACACTTAATTAATTCAATTTCAATAGAATCATCATATCAAATGTTAAAGTTTTTTTTTTTTTGTTTTTTAGTACAGTGAAATTATATATAGATATATATTGTTATCGAACATTATCCGAATCATAACCACATTAGTGTCAGGTAGTTCACTTAGGGATAACAATTTTGTGACACAACACAACATTTAATGGATTTGAATCAACGTAAATAAATTTGGGATAAAACAGCTGAACACAATTAAACACAATTAAAATTTAAGTTATAAATAGGTTAACATGTTAAATTTAAAAATAACATGTTTAACATGATTATAAATAATTTAATATATATATATATATATATAAATTAATTTAAAATTAATTTATTTATTAATTTGCTGATAATATAATTTTTATTCTTTAAAAAGATATTTTTTTAAATTTATTTTATTTTTAATATATGTATTATATATTTTTATTAATATTTTATATAAAAATAATTTTAAAATTTGATTGTAAATAAATAAGTTATATATAGGTATGTGATTAATAAACAGATCAGGTTTCAGTTTAAAAATTTAGCACGATTAATAAATGTGTTGAGTTTATAATATATGGATTATACTCGATTATAACACGATCCGTTTATAATATGATGATACGATCATCACTTTAAGTTCACTTGGATCGACCCAACCATGTCCCTGGCATTTCAAAATCAAGCAAATCCATGAATAAATTATTAAAACAAAGAAGGATATCTACCCAAAGTCTGGGTGACTGAAGGCCGTGAATTAGTGATGAAACATTTGATCTGATGTTGTTGACAGGACACATGTGACTCTGCCTCGGCCAAGCAAGGAAGCAATATCCCATACGAAATCATGAGTTCACTAAGGTCAATTGACTAAGATCAATACGTTGAAATAAAGAGGATATGCAAATGGTAAAAGAACTTAAAAGCCAACATTAGTTGATGTGGTTGAGTGCTTTTGAAAAAGAATGTGGGAGAAAGATAATGAAGAGGCTTGTCTTTGTCACTAAGAGAAAATGATGGATGCGATACTACCAACAACTTAAACGTGAACAAGGTCATCAAACCTCATTACTTTCTTTTAGAATTGTAACAACGTTCATGATTAGTGATTAAATGATAGATATATATTTTCAAGTACGTATCTATTCTTTTGATGGCAATAACTGGTATAATTGCACAAAAGATGCTACCTTTTCTAATGATCATATAATAAAGTAAACATCATAAAAGTTGAATTATTACTGTATATTAAAGTACCTGTTTGATGCAATACTTAATCAGTTGCTTCAAAAGACGAAGATTTTTTTACTCTTTCTTGCTTTGGCCCGCATATGACATTTTGATGCGTCATGGGATTTTTGAGAAAAAAAAAAAACAAAAAACCTATTTAGGCTTCATATTTTATTTGTATCCCTTTTAAGGTTGAAAAAAAAATCATCTAAATCCTCATCAGGAGAGAATTTTTTGTGAGATTACTTTCAGCATACCCTGACACAAAGCCCCGAAAGTGATGAAAAATTTTTCAAGGCCCATGTCGTAATATGGCTATCTCACTTGAATTCAAATTTTCAATTAAAACTTAAGAAATAGAAAACTTGTTTCTAATCATCGAGGGCAAACCGGAAGGGGTATTTTCGCAAGACCAATTTCAACATGTTTTAATACCCTGACACGAACC
The DNA here is from genome assembly GCA_030144865.1 of Tinospora cordifolia. Lineage (NCBI taxonomy): Eukaryota > Viridiplantae > Streptophyta > Magnoliopsida > Ranunculales > Menispermaceae > Tinospora > Tinospora cordifolia. Next base: position 3,915 of record JAJIYU010021190.1, on the reverse strand, counting down.
CCTCGAAGTGATAGAAAACTTTTTCGAGGTACAAATGGAAATTTAACTATCTCACTTGAATTCTATTTTTCAATTAAAACTTGAGAAACTAAAAATTTGTTTTCGATAACCGGGACCAAACCAAGAGAGACTTTTTCGTGAAACCACTTACAATGCATTCTAATATCCTATCACAAACCCCCAAAAGTGATAGGAAGATTTTTCGAGGCCCGGATGGAAATTTCACTATCTCACTCAAATTATAATTTCTTTATTGAAACTTAAGAACTTAGAAAATTGTTTCTAATCATCAACGCAAAATCAAGAGGGATTTTTTTAGGCAAAACCACTTCAAGTGCATTCTAATACCTTGACATGAACCCACAAAAGCGATGAAAATTTTTTTTTTGAGGCTTGGATTGTAATATGGCTATCTCACTTGAATTCTATTTTTCAATTAAAACTTAAGAACTAAGAAACTTGTTTCTGATCATTGGGGCCAAAACGGGAGAGATTCTTTAGTGAAACCACTTCCAGCACGGTCTAATACCCTGACATGAACCTCGGAAGCAATGAAAAAATTTTTCAAGGCCAAAATCACAATTTTGCTATCTCACTTGATTGTAGTTTTTATTCAAACTTAAGAACTTAAAAAACTATTTTTTTGATCACTGGGGCAAATCAAGAAGGATTTTTTTGGTAAGACTACTTCCAACGCATTTTAATACCCTGACTCAAACCCCAGATGTGGGCCTAAATCGCAATGTAGTTATCTCATTTGAATCCTAGTTTTCAATTAAAACTTAAAAAATTAGAAACTTGTTTCTGATCACTGGGGCCAAACCAAAAAGAGTTTTTTTTGCGAGACCACTTCTAGAACGTTCTAATACTATAATACAAATCCCTAAAAATGACCAAAAAAATTTTCAGGATCCCTCACCAACCTTAAGGGCGGCCCGACCAACACTATAATCCATAAGTCATTTTCACACCTTGACTTGTTGAGTTACAATTAAGCATTTTCCATTCGAAACCAAAGTGAAGTAAAAGATGAATTTATTCAACAACGAGAGTAGTACAAGTGTTGTTGAAAGTGCCATAGCAAGTTAGATACATCAAAGTTATCAACATAGAAGTTTGGTATACAAAATGTCCTATGACACACAGCGAAAGTACAACAAAAAGAATATATAATAGAAGTTTAAGTAAACTAATCATTAATAACCACTTTCCCTTGCCAAGACTTGACGTTCCACAAAAATAGAGTAAATAATGAGACTAGGATAACGTGGCTCAATAGGTAATAGCCTGCATTAACAATATATGTCCAAAATATATATGCATGCAAATGCTAGAATGCCAATTACCAATTTAGTAGTTATAATGGTACAATACTCTGGTTAAACCGAAAATCATGCAGATATCTCATACATCATGCATAAAATTCTATAATATCATGTATGTCATAATCGCAACCAACTATGCTCAATGGATCCAAGACATCCTAAAGATTTGAAAAACAAGCCAACAGACCTAGTGCAACCTTAAATATCTAAAGCTTAATAACCCACTCAATAGATCCAGGACATCCTGAAAGTATGGCACACAGACGAGTAAACCTAATGTAACCTCAAAAATTTAGAGCTCAATATCTACTCATGAGTATTGGTAAAGCCTCACAAACTCAGAGAATTTTTACACACGTAATGTCATAATTCTCGATAAAACAATTTTTTAAATATGAATTTCATGCAATTAAATATATCATAATATAATTCAACACAATTTTAATCTAGATCATATACAGAGAATTTTAGAATTTACTTACAAAGATTATAGCTCAAGAATTTTCTCAAATTCAGCGATTATCTTTATTGCCTTAGCAAGGATCCTGCTCTGCGATGTTCATTCTCTTCCATCAGAAATCCATTCCTTGAGCTTTCAGTGGCTTCCTCCTCTCTTCACTTCTTATTTTCACTCCCCACCAGGGTTGCACCACAATCGCTCACCGTGTTTTCCTAAGAGCAATCCAAAGTTGATTCAAAAATCTATTGTCAGAATAAAGTATGGAAACCCTTATGCACAAGCTAATTTGGCATGTTTTTTCAATGATACGTGGCTTATTTTATGACACTTGGTGAAAAGTGGCAATGAGTACTACCATGTCATGCTCTTGGTTGTCCACAAAATGACACGTGGTTGACACGTGGTGAAAAGTATTTTGGACATATATTGTTAAAGGAAGCTATTACTTACTGAGCCACGTTGTATTAGACTCACTAATTACTCTATTTTTTAGGAATGTCAAGTCTTGACAAAGGAAAAGGGGTTGACGATGATTAGTTACTCAAACTTTTATTATATTTTCTCTTTTTGTTGTTCTTCTACTATTTACTGTAGGTCATTTTGTATATCAACCTACTTTGTTAATAACTCTGACGTAACCAACCTACTACTATACTTTCAACAACACTTGTATTACTTTAGTTGTTGAATAAATTAATCTACTTATTTGAATTTTTTTTTTTGAATGGAAAAGACTTTAATTGTAACTCCGCAAGTCAGGGTATGAAAACGTCTTGTTGGATTATGGTGCCAATTGAGCCGCCCTTGGGGTTGGCAAGGGGTCCTAACAGAAGTGAAATCAAAGACCAGTTTTCGTATAGAGTTTAAGTTGTACAGGAGCTAGTTAGCTCAAAGGTGAAATATCGCATCATAGAACTAAAGTTTTGACCAAACAAAAAAAAGGTTGGCATTAGGGGGATTTACAAGCTCTTGATATAATTTTTTTTTCAAAATTTATATTTCTCTAAAATATCTCCAAATTTCAAATTTATTCAAAATTTCTCAAAAATGGTATTTTTTTTTCAAATCAAACGACAAGGTCATTACATTTTTTGAGGCCCAGATGAAAATTTCATTATCTTACTTGAATTCTAGTTTTTTATTAAAACTAAAGAATTTAGAAAAATGTTTTTGATCACCGAGGCCAAACCGGGAGGAATTTTTGGCGATACCACTTTTAGCACATTCTAATACCCTAAAAACCCCCAGAATCAACAAAAATATTTTTCGATACTTGAATCTCAATTTCGCTATCTCATTTAAATTCTAGCTTTTGGATTAAAGTAATAATTGAAATCATTCGTATATTTGAAACTTACCAAAAATCACTAATAATTCCATTACTCTCTTATCAAGATTGTCATTCTTATAATATCACCACATCCTAGCTTTGGTAACATGAATTGAAGGGCCTTTATTAATAACAACTATGTTTGTAATACAAAAATTACATAAGTACAAAACAAGATAGTCAAGTGTTATGACTAACACCATGTACACACTTTTCTTGAATGTGGACATCAATGAAAGACTTGTAATTCTCAAAGATCTTTATTGTGCTGAGAAGGGCCTTCATTAGTTTCTTGTGCTCTTGAACCACTTGTGTCTCTTGGTGATAGTTGTCATGGTTGTGCTATGAGTTTCTTGTAAAGCAAGTGAAGGTAATGACTCCTCAACTTTGACACTAACATCAATCTCATATTCAATAGGCCCTCATCCCCGCCTTTGTCCTTAACATTGTCCCCGTCATCATTGTAGACACGAATGTACACATGCATGACCTTGAACATCACTTCATTATCCCAAAATCTTCTTGAATATCTACTTCTTGAACACGTGGTGTCTAGAGTAAATCGGGAACAGGTGAAATGATGATATCATCAAAATTTATGCCTTGATCTGGTGGTTTGGAACGTTCAAGCACTGTGTGATGGACTGCTCCATGAATTCGATAATCTAAGTGCATTGCTTCCATAGATTTTGTGACGACCCATGTTTTGGTGTGCAAATTTTCAAATATGATATATACATTTTTCTAGAATTTTTAATGGAAATACAACGATTTATATCAATTTTCTCAAATTTATATTA
>JAJIYU010021189.1:0-10148 GCA_030144865.1 Tinospora cordifolia | reverse complement strand
CCTAATTAATTAGTACCTACATGAATGAAAATAAATATCATTAAAGTCTCACATCAAATGAACGCCCACTACCATTAAGTAGTTGAGAGACAATTGCTCCACCACCTAGTGTTAAGAGCGAAGACTCAAATAAATAAAAAAATAAAAGTATTTCTCAAGCTTAAACACCTAAAACATAAAATTGTTATTGGATTTTTATAGAAATCTTCAAAGCAAATATTTAACGTTGAGACTTTCCTCCATGAACTTCATGGAGAGCACAATGCACTTCAAATGCCAGCTTTTTTCAATTAAAATATTGTTATTGTTATATAATATTTTTTTGCCAAAAAGTTATTCTACGCAAATTCTCTCATTATTTTATTCTAGGAGGCCTACCATTTTTCAAGTTGTTTATATATTTCTCAATTTATCTTCAAAAGACTATTAGTTTATCTTCTTTCACCCTAGATAAGAAAAAAAAAAAAGTAGGATGACTTTGGTCACCAAAACCTACTACAACCCTTTCTTTTTGTTTTCATAGCTTGTCTAAGAAGAAAGGTGGTCTAATCTAATGAAGGAAGTCTTGACTGTGAGGCGAAGACAAGGATGAGTTCACAAAACGATAAACTACAACTTTAGAAACACATATCGTCTGCTTAACCTAGAAGGTTATAAACCATGGGCCAACCTAACTATAGAAGACTCAACCTTAAGGCTGTGCTAAGCTTATTAGACCATGCTATTATAATTTTTCTCCGAGATTTTAACCAAACATCTTAGACATTTACTATACAAGGAGCATTTGGGTGAATCTATGAGCTTTTCAAATTGGAAGAACTCTTACTTACGAAAGAATTCTACTAGAAGGAAAGGTTTTTAAGGCTAGTATATCAACTATATTGGAAACTATACATTTCAACATTTATAAATAGTTATGTCATCGTAAAACCAGACGCTTCAATTTTTTTTGAATTATATTGTATTTTACCAAGAAATTCTTTCATTAACAAAGAGGGTTTTGTTTTTATTTTTTTTCTCGTATTTTATGTTTGCTTTCCTTTCTATTGTAATATCGCTATAGTTTTGTGAAAAAAGAAAATTCATATGACTTAGAAAATTTTGAGAAATAAAATGGTGACTTAGGATATGACAAGTGTCAAAAAATTAGAAATAACACATGGACATAACTAAAATGACTTAGGATAATAACTAACGAGGCATCTAAGGATACAATGTGTACATTTTATGTATTGATTAAGTGAATAATTAAGATTTTGACACTAAATTACATAAAAGGAAAATAATGTCTTAGATAATGTCATGTGGTAACACTAGGGAATGTGGCTTAAATATTCGAATAAAGTATACTTTGTCATGTATATGCAACAAATATGAGTTAAATAGTCATTTGAGGATGACCCACATAATCATATTGAGGGATGAAATGTTAAATTAAATTAAATCGTGATACAAGTATACATAATTTGAATTTAATTACAAAGGATTTGTACATTTAATTTGAGAGAAATTAGCATTAGATTAGAAAGAAATTTAACTTTAATTAGGTGAGGCCACATAAAATTATAAGTACAATGGGATACATTAGTAGGACGTCCAAAGAGATGAGAAAAAGGTTGTTTAATTGTTGAGAAATTTTGTTGAATTTTATTAATAAGAGGATGTGTAAAAGAAATCCAAAAAGAAATGAATCCAAAGTCAAATAAAAAAAAAATTCTGCTTTGTTTGGTATCTTGATTTACTGAAATAGAGACATTTAAGATAAGAGTACTGACTCCTATGACTTAAAAAGTCTATAATAAGAAGACTTTCCAAAGTATTTTAGATAAGATAAAAATTATAAGTATGATGAATAAGGAATCTACAACTAAGTGTTGGTCATTAAATAGGAATGTTGGTTTATACAAGGCCTTTAAGAATATCATAGAGGGGAATACAACCAATGTTGGACGTCTTCACTAGAGAAAACTAAAACATTTTGAAAACTTTCAAAATCAATCAAGATTTAAGAAAAAAAACTAAGTGTTGGTCATTAAATAGGAATGTTGGTTTATACAAGGCCTTTAAGAATATCATAGAGGGGAATACAACCAATGTTGGACGTCTTCACTAGAGAAAACTAAAACATTTTGAAAACTTTCAAAATCACTCAAGATTTAAGAAAAAAAACTGACTACCTACTCTCATTATTTGCTTTTAAAAAGGTCATAATCTCATTATTTACATTGTTTTTTTTTTTCTCTTGCCATGAATAAAACATTAGGAGAACTAAAATCTAGAGGCAAATCACAATTTTTGCTAGTGTGAGATGTATATTATCTAACCTAAAATTATGGAGGGAAAAATATCATTGAAACAACTAATACTAATACTAATAATAATAATAATAATAATTATTATTATAATAATAGTTATTATTATTATTGTAATCAACATAAAATTGTCACATTGTGATGGTTTGTGTTTGTGGTGTTATATGATAGAAAAATTGATTTTGAGAGGCTAGAAGACTAAGTTTTGAACCTTAAGTAGTACTTAAGATATGTTCAAAAGCCCCAATTAGCAGCAATAAAAAACTAGTCTTGAAACATAAGATAGAATAAGACTACTCAAGGATGAAACGTAGGTGTATTTATGGGATTTTAATAACACCTTAACCAAGGCCATATGATAACCGTGACCGATTTGTTGATTTTTAAACTAGAGCAAAACAATAAAATTTGAGAGTCTGATAATTGAAGACTTGAAACTGTGTTTTAAGGAGAATCAAAAACTCATGCTACTTTAATGATAGGTTAGATATGCCCTAAGAGCTTATGTAGAATAGTAAAAACCCCATATATCATATATCTATTTTTTTCACTGTTGAATAGATTTATTTAAATTTTATTAATTAGCCAAATTTTTTAAAAAAAAAGTAGAGAGAAAGAGGAGATATCAATAGCATGCTCAGTTGTTTTCACTTGACTAAGAACCCAAAAATAAAAAAAATAAAAATAAATAAATAAATAATTGCTTGGTTGCTTCGTACTTGGCCAAGCACAACTAAAAATAATGATTGCATGCAAGAAATTTGATAGGGTCCAAATTAGACTTATCTTTTAGTGCCCATGCAATGTTCTTTTTTTTTCTCTCTCTCTTAATTGATTATTGGGATATAAAGATTAGACTAAGCCAAACTCTTAGTTGAAACAAGCATCATGACAAAAATGACTTAAGACCCATATGATAGGTAGAAACTCATATTATTGAAAGACAATTCAACTTACTTTTAGTGAAGAAAGATATATTAAAATACATTTCAAGCAAATAAGAAAAAGGAAAAAAAAGTTGTAATTAAAAAAAAAACATGATTTGATGTCTTGCCAACAAGCTATAAGAAAAAAACATGCGATCAATAGCCTACATTATCAATGCAAGGTGCCTCTGTTTTAATTACAACTGATTTATCAAGTAGGACATCAATTATGTAAATATTATGCAATCTTTAGTGAAATTCATTTTGCTATTGATTTTAAGTTTATATATATATATATATATATATATATATATATATATATATATATATATATATATATATATATATATATATATATATATGTATATGTATATGTATGTATGTATGTATTAAATGGATATTTTTTTGTAATTTTCTTTTCTATTTTTCTCAAGGCATGTTTTTCTAATTATAAATATGCAATATAATATATAAAAATTATCTTGTCACAAACTTTACATTTGTATGTTATACACATTCCTAAAACCTATATGATTGCTTGATGGATAAGGCAATATAATTTTTCATGTTAGGCTTTTTGTTTTTTTAGTTGAGACAACAATCTTCCCGATTTCATAAGGTCGACATGTTTGATAAATATTGGATGATCAAGACTCTGTCAAATAAGTATAATAAATAAATAAATTTATTAATTAATTTAAAAGAAGCAAGTCATTTTTTATTTTGATTAAGATTTTTTAAGAAACTTATCTTACAATAAAATAATATTAATGGTTTTAGTGTAAAATTTGACAAGCTTTAAAAAAATTTAATAGCACTAAAACAAAAATAATAAGACACAGAAAAAGACGAAGTTGAGAAAATAAAAATTTAAAAAAAACTTCATTTCATAATAATTGAAAATTCTTATAAAATCTTTTTTTTATGTCTTTTGGTTTGCAATTCATGGGTATTGCTTTATCATTTCAACGAGGAAATTAAACATATCGATAGTTATTAATTTACAATAAAATGATTCTAGTAACTAAAAAGATAAAATAAGAGAAATTTTAAAAAAAAGGAATGATTCTTGTAATTAAATAACCGTAATTATTAACATGATAGATGTCAAAAATTGGCTCCAAGTTCACATTTACAATAAAATGAGTTACCAAGCAAATATGATAATATTTTAGTGCAACTTTACATATTTTAATCATATACTTTGTGATTAACTAATATATTAAGCTTATCAATATTTTTTTACATTATTATTTAACATAAAATGATACTAGAAACTATTGTACTATTTATTGTTAAAAATATTATGATAGCATTTAATTTGTTCCTAATTAAGGTACTCTTTATGTCTTTCATTACTATTTACTTTACTATTGGAAAAAAAAAACATTCAAAAACACAATTGTTTAATAAGGTTGGCTCTTAATTTATTTGTGATTAATTACATTTTATTGGTCTTTAAAACTCATTAATATATTTGTCATATTTATCCATGTTTTTATTTATTTTTTTCAATAAATTTTCCTCAATTCATGAAATTTTAATTAGCTTTTATCCCTCTTAATTAATTATACAAACAATACAAATGTTTTAAATTAGAAAGTACACTGTTAGGGAGAAAATAAATAATATAAAATCAATGAAAAAGACTGAAAATTAATGATAGTGTTTATCAGTTTATGTTTGTTGTTGTTAAATTAATTTGTATCATATTTTTAATTTTGCTTCTTTAATTATGTAGGATGTCATCAAAGTGTTTCTTCAAAAGATTGAGAATTAGTTTATACAAATGAAATTAATCAGCTTGACTCTTTTTCTCCCAAGGGTTTATTGATCAATTGAATGGTTAATGGGCATAATGGTTTTTCCTTAATTTTTTTTAAAAAACCATATATTTATTTATATTATTTTTCTTGTGTAAAATCAAAAAGTTTTTCATAATTACTTTATATGATTTTCATTATATTTATGTTTGTCCATATATTTATTGGGATATATACGCTTTAGACATTTTGATATGCAATAAATGAGCCAATAAATTGAAATGTATAGTTACATGTCAATTACATTTTTCGTGAGCAGATTAATATTTTCTTAATTCCTATACTACCCGAGAATTGAACTTTAAAAATCAAATTTTAATTAATTAGTAAAATGCTAATTTAGCTATTATTATGCTAATTTAACTATTGTTTGTATCTATTTATTTATTTATTGTCTTCATTACACACAACAATTTGTAGAATGAAGGTTATATTTTTTGAAGTGCACATGGTAAGTTGAGGGTGACAATTTATGGTACCCTGTCATAAATAGTTATGTCGTATACAAATATTACCTATATATTATAAATTCAAACCTGATTAATTTATCAGTTGTTTCATGATTTATAAACTCGAACCTAACTCGTTTATTAGTTGTGTCATATTTGTGTACTTATACATAACCTATTTAACCTTTTATAACTAATTTTTTAGAATTATTTTTATGAAATATCAAAAAAAATTCTTAAATAATTTATTACAAATTAAAATTAAATTAGACATATTTTTAAAAAAATAATAAAATATTATATCATCAATATATTAATAAATACATTAATTTTAAATTAACTTATTTATAATATTTTGTTAACTTATTCATAATCATGTTAAACAAATTATTTTTCAATTTAATAGGTTAACTTATTTGTGATCTAAAATTTAATCGTGTTTAACACATTTTGACGTAGGTTCATTAATATTAAATCCAAACTCATCAACTCATCGTTGTGTTTAGATCAGATAATCGTGTCATTTCATAAGTTGTCACACCATATCATTAAGTGTTGTAATTTTGTAAATTATATAATTATAGTAATTAAATATTCTTCTAATTAAATAATACATACATGAATGAAAATAAATATCATTAAAGTTTCACATCAAATGAACTCCCACTACCATTAAGTAGTTGAGAGACAATTGCTCCACCACCTAATGCTAGGCTAGGGAAGACTCAAATATATAATATTAAAAATACTACTCAATCTTAAAATCTTAAAATACAAAAATATTATTGGATTTTTATAGAAATCTTCAAAGCAAATATCTAACTTGGAGGCTTTCTTCCATAAACTTCATGGAGAGCACAATGCACTTCCAATGCTAGCTTTTTTCGTTAAAATATTGTTATTTTTTATATAATATTTTTAAAAAAAAGTTATTTCTACACAAATCCTTTTGTTATATATTCTAAGACGTCTACCATTTTTCGGTTAAAGTATTCTTTCTTTCTTTCTTCTTTTTTTTTTTCCTTTTCTTTTCTTTTTTTTTTTTTGAGTAAAAAGGCGTCTTAGCGAACAATCTACCCAAAATACATTTGAGTATCACTTAACGTTCAAGCTTTACAATTAAAATGTGGTGTTCATATATTTTCAAAACATTTTGGTAAAGTTGTCATCCTTGTGCTTTTATAATTATGATTATGTTTGATAAGACAACTTTTGATATGCATGAAACCCCTGTTGCAATCCCAAACATGTGTATGTGATCACTACATCCTACCACACTTCTATAGTTTTGTGAGGTCATCCACCTAACTTGAACCAAAGGCCAAGCTCACAAGGTGGTGAATTGCGAGATTCAAAAAACATGTAGCGTTAGCTTGGTCAAGAAGAAAGGTGATCTAACCTGGTGAAGGAAGTCTTAATTGTGAGGCAAAGCCAAGCTAGTAGAGGATGAGCTCACAAAACGATAATCTACAACTTTGGAAACACGTATTGTCAGCTTGAACTAGAAGGTTATAAAGCATGGGCCAACCTAAATAAGGAAGACTTAGACCTTAAGGATGAGCTAAGTTTACTAGACCATGCTATTACAATTTTTTTTCCCAAGATTTTAACAATAAATCTTAAACATTTACTATACAAGGAGCATTTGGGCAAATCCATGAGTTTTTCAAATTGGGAGAACTCAAACTTACTATTGAAAAATTCTAAGGGAAAGTTTCTTAGGTTAGTATATCAACTATATAAAAAACTACACATTTCAACACTTATAAATATCACGTAATTGTAAAACTAAACACTTCAATTCTTTTAAATTATATTGTATTTTACAAAGAAATTCTTATATTAATAAAGAGGGCTTTGTTTTTATTTTTTTTTTCCATCGTATTTTACTTTTGCTTTCACCTCTAGTGTAGTATCCCAAAAAATTTTGTGAAAAAAATTCATGTGACTTAGAAAACTTTTGACAAAAAAATGGCGACTAAGGATGATGACAAGTGTCAAGAAATTAGAAATGACTTAGAATGATAACTAATGAGACATTTAAGGATACGATGTGTATATTTTATGTATTGATTAAGTGAATAATTAAGATTTTGCCACTAAATGATATGAAAGAAAAATAATGTCTTAGATAATGTCATGTGTCAACACTAGGAAATGTTGCTTAAATCTTTGAAAAAAGCATTGTACATTAAATTTGAGGGAAATTCGCATTAAATTAGAAAGAAATTTAACTTTAAATTAGGTATGAGTACAATGGGATTGTAATACCTGACATTTTAGTGACGTAATAATTATAATACCTGAAATTTTTATGACGTAATAATTGTAATACTTGAAATTTTAGTGACGTAATAATCGAAATTTGAGTTTAAAACACATATACGTATATATTTATATATAAACACATGTGTATATTTGTCATTGGTGTGCAATTAATTAGTTAGTATAGAAATATAAAAAAATATACATTGATTAATATTAGACATATAGAATTGTTGGGTAAATATATGCTTCTCTATTTGAATAAGAAAATAGTATTTTTAGTATGATATTAATATAGAAAAGTATGTGTATAAAGTATTAATTAGATGCACTTATGAAAATAATATTTCGTTTAGTATGATGGTAATATACATAGAGAAGTATATGTGTAAAGGAAATGCATTCATGAATGAAATATCTTATTTGGTGAGATGTTAAAGTATGCATATATAGGAAGTGATAATCCCACATTGGAAAGATAGAGACACTATTTAAAAGAGGGCCCTATATAAACCCCCTTACTCCACCCATTTCATTCATCCCAAAGACAAGAGTTGAAAATTCATCTTGCTTTCTCTCTTTGCCTCCTTCTTGTCAACCTTAGTTCTATTTCTTCTTTGCTTGAGCTATTCCAAATAGTTCGCGAAGTGGTAGCCACGAAGTGTTACAAATAATTTAGGAAGCGATCTCGAAGTGAGTTTCTTTCCTTTCTTTTAATTTATTAGTTTGACTTAGATAATGCTTGCTTGTTTGGTTAGCTTGATCTTTTATGTTTTTATTCTTGTTCTTTGCATTTATGTCATTCAATCACCATGTTGCATGACCAAGAGAGTATGCTCTGTAGTCGCGTCTTGTACGATCTTCTACATCAGAAATCGAAAGTCGTTTTCCTGTTTGAGAGAGTATGCTCTGTAGTTGCGTCTCGTACGATCTTCTACATCAGAAATCGAAAATCTGTGCTTTTGTTAATTTATCATGTTAAACTGTGGTATGTTCAAATTTTGTTGAAATATTTATCTACTATGCTCTTGCACACAAAAGTCAAATTAAATGAGATTTCAACCACGTACCGATATGGGAGACTTTCTGTGTTCCATGTAGAATTGGAACTGGCTGTCAATACTGACACCAGCATGGAACGGGTTTCAAGAATGATCCCACTGAAAATGGGTTTGAGTTTTAGAATTGATCTCTCTCCCTAGATCTGGAGCACAGAGGGTATTCCCGTTCGGTCTAAATTACGACTGCATTAATATATTGGTTGAATCGAATTAATCTCTGAAAGTGTTTGATCTGTTTGCATTGTCTGGTTGGAATAATTGATTAAATAGATGGAATGATTCACTGGGCCTTTTAGCTCACCCCCCTATTTTTTACAACAAGAAATTAATCAGCTTGCGATAAGATTTACCCATTGAAAGTTTTTATTTATTTCAATGTAGGGGACATCAGCCAAAGTGAAATCATGTATTTTCAGCTTTGAATTTATTTTTCGCTGGAATAAATACTCAAAATTGTCGAATGAATAAATGAAGAATTTTATTTACCATAATGTCATTTTGCACATAGATTATTATACATAGGAACCCTATTGCATTTGGGGTCTTCTTCCCGGGCATCCCAAGATTTTTTATCAAAGAAAGTTGAACCATCAGATGACATGGAAGATGAGACTTGGGAGGCGGGGTGTTACAAAAGTGGTATCAGAGCCTAGACTTTAGATACCTTGGGCAAGAATTAGAAGGAATTAACTAGTCTGGTAAGACTATTTATTGATTTAATTTAGCTCTTGTTTTGCAAACTGAAATGATTTTGAAAACAATTGTTTTCGAAAAGAGACATATGTTTTCAACGGTTTTGTTTGGATACAAAGATTACAAGTTGAGCTGATAGTGGGTAAGCCTTGTCCCGAGTAAAGCTAAATATTGAAAGGGAGATGGGCTATCCTGTTCTAGAAAGCACGGTTGCTAAGTAGACTTCGGTTTCGCCATCCGATCTGGAGGTTGTCCCACCAACTCATACGAGTAGTTGGAGTTGAAGAACACACTTATTTTATTACGAGATAAAACAAAGAGGTGGTAATTGAGGGCTAGAAATTCATTATGGTCCAAATGAGATGCCAACAAGGATTTGAGAACCTAGGTCTAGGGAAAAAAACCTTAAGGGGGTTGCCAAGGGTGGCACAATGAATCATGAATAAACTTTTAGGGCATAAGTTAAAGACTGCAAATGTGTGCAAAACGAACACTTGTTTGGTCAGGGCACGAGATTGGGAGGATCCTGTATCTTTGGTTTCTATGTGGTATGGGACGCATAGGATTTAGGGATATAGAGGAATCCTGAACTCGGAGAATGACGGGCCATGTATGGTGA
>JAJIYU010021188.1:0-10153 GCA_030144865.1 Tinospora cordifolia | reverse complement strand
AGACTAAAATAAATAAATTTAGCATATAATCAAACTGAAAATTCAATCATGGAACACTCAAAATCATGCATCACATATTGAAATAAAACCTAAACATGATACTAGGCATGATATGATTAATATGCATGCATAAATTTAAATATGAATCAAATCTAAAACTGAAAAATATTTTAGCATGCTTAAACTGAAATTATTCATGATTTCAAAATTCAAACAACCAATGAACATGCTAGAACTTTGAATAAGAAAAAGGGGTGTAAGAGAAATCACTTCCACATTGTGTTGCTTTCTCCCCAAAGTTGAAGCAATGGTTCCCAAATCTCAAACACCAAGAGAATCACCCAAAACTAATTTCCAAACCAATGAACTTCTCACACACAAGAGGGAAAAGAAAGTGAAAAGGTGAGCCAAGAAGGGGGCTTAGAGAACAAGATGACAATTCAACTCTTGTTTCTTGGGATGGGATGAATTGTGAGCATGGGGGTGTTTATATAGAGTTCAAAAGGGTAGGGAATGGCAAGTTTGGGGTGTCATCTTGTGGGAAACTTGCCAATTCTTCAAAATTTCGTGCCCCCCAAGCATAGGAGATTAGCAAGAAATTTTTTAGAAATTTTTGGGAATTTAGAAACTGATTTTTCGAATTTTTGGAGTATTTAATCGATTTTTTTGGATTTTTTGGATATTAATCTTGGAGCAGCGGATTGGAGCCGTTAGATTTTCCTCGTATCACGCATACGTACTTGGATTGGGCGGATTGCATCTGGATCGTTAGATTTTCTTCGGGTTTCGCACGCAAATCTCGGATTTATCAGAGCCTCAAATCTCAGCGCTCGGATCGTCCTCGAGCACATCACTCAGTTCGCGATCGACGGAACGCGACTTTCTGGACCGTCGGATGATCATCGGATGCTGCGTGCGGATCTTAATCGCGATCAACGAATCTTGTCCGGGCCGTCGGATGATCATCGATGGCTGTGCATTCGCGATCTCCGACTGCGCTCTTGATCTGACCCGTCCGATCTTCCTCGACCACCGTGTGCGGTTCAATTTCGCGATTAACGTTTTGCGCCTGTGATCTGGACCATTGGATTGAAATGATCGATCGTGAGCCGTTTGATCTTCATGATTCGGTGCATCCGGGCGTTGTTTTGGTTTTGATCTGAGCCGTTGGATCTTCATGATTCGGTGCATCCGGGCGTTGTTTTGGTTTTGATCTGAGCCGTTGGATTGCAGATTGTGATGATTACTCGATCCTGGCCGTTGGATGCAATTTCTATTATCAAAATCAACTTCTAAAGCTTCTATTATCCAAGTTTTGACAATTATCAACCCAATTTCACTTTCTAATTTGTGTAAACACTGATTTTTGCACAAATCATGCTATTTTGGGGACTTACTAATATTTTTTCCTTTTTAATTATTTATTTTTGTATTTATTAGACATATTATTCCATATTTCCCTATTTTTTTACCTTCATTTCTTTATTTCATATATCCATATATATGTATATTTCATATTTTTTTCAGAAAGGTAGAATTATATATGTGTATAATTTGCTCTACTTACCTTATGTTTTGATAATTAATTCAATAATTGTTCTATTATTTGTATAATTATAAAATAATTTTTATATAAATAATATTTGATCAATGGATTAACCTTAAATCAAATATTAGGTAATCCCAATATTTTATTTTCCTCCAATCATTTTAGAATTTCTTTCTCAATGAATTTTATTTCATTAATATCTTCTCTTCTTGTGGACAAAATGATGAGGTATTACATCTACTACTATTGGTTAAGGTATAAAATGATCATTTTATATATATCATTTCATGAGTGAGCGGTACATAATGTCCAATCCAGCTTCATGAGTAAGATGTCACAAGGGTATATTTCACAAATGGAGTGTAAAAATTACACAAAATATTTCATCAAGATTTGTGTTAAGTACTTTATTATTTAGTAAGAAGATTCTCACACCTCGATAAAATATGTTTTCTCAATGATACGTTTCACAAATAGGGCGTAAAAATTACATGAAGTATTTTATCAAGATTTGTGTTAAGTGTTTTATCCATTAGTAAGAAGATTCTGATACCTTGGTAAAATGTCTTGTCAATGTCACGATTGATCAACATTTTTATTGTTTGGTTTATAACTTAATCGATCATTCTTTTGGTTTTTTTGTTCATTTGTTTGGAATGGTGATAATATCATTGATTGGGTTTCAAGTTTAATATTTCATGAAGAATAAAGATAATATTGCACAAATGTGTGTTAAAAATTATACAAAATGTGTTTTCTCAGTTGGTGTTTTATACTTCTTTGATTAGTGGAAAGATTCTGACACCTTGATGACATATATCTTCTTGATAACATGTCGATTAGCGCATGTGTGTGTGTATATATATATATATATCAGTTGGAGTTAATATTCACTAGCCAGTTTATAACAAAACCTAATCAATTAGACTAAATATGTCTTCTCAGAGTCATATCGAACCTTGTGTTTATTATTGACAATCTTCATCAACAAGAGGTGTTATTACTCATCACTTGATTTTTTTTTTCATATATCTGGATAGCTAGTCGGTATATAGTTTGTTCAATTAGGTTTTTGTATTCTCGTATGTTTTGTTCAATAGTGATTTTTTCATTTCTTTTTTCCATAGCATGTTACTGATCGACTATGTATTATAGTGCATCAATTTTTACGTTAAGGTCATCTCTTGGCATGCCCTTGATTTGTGCTCTCATGTGGTATGCTCATTGGCAATTGTTTGTTTACTTTGAGAAGCCACTTGTTTGTCTACTATTAATTAATTTTAACTAAGTCTTAATGAAAATTTATGGAGGGAAATCAAATTTTTGCCATTCTTTGGAATGAAAAACCAAGAGATCACGTTGATTAGTGCTTATTAAAATAAACAAGATCTCCCATTTGTTATTGCACATACTGATCATCTACGCCACTGCAACATGGACAACACACTACAAAGAAGAATGGGCAAAAAAAAAAGCAGAAATAGAATGAATTGCTCCTCCTTTGCAAGGGAGCTTGGAAGTCTTCTTCCACAATGCTAAGTTCTTGGGATTCTTAGGTCTTTTGGATTCTTCTAATTTCTTCCTAGTTCTCTTCTCAAATCTAAGTTCTCTAAGTTCTTCTAGGCTATCTTTTGCTAGGGAGCTTGTAACCTCTTCGTCACGGTTCTTTTGGGTTCATCTAAGTTCTCCTTAGTCGAGGAGCTCGTAGCCTTCTATTTATAGTTTTGTTGGGTTCTTTTAGGTCCTCTTTCACTAGGGAGCTTGTAGCCTCTTCTTCATAGTTCTTCTTAGATTCTTTTAGGTTCTCTTTTATTAAGGATCTTGTAACCTCTTCTTCACAATTCTTCTAGGTTCTCCCTTGTGACCCCTTCTCAACAATTTCACTTGGTATTTTATGAAGTTTATTTCCTCTTTTTTACTTTGCCTTCTTTCATTCTTCTTCTCTCTTTTTTTTTTTTTTTTTTTTTTAATGTGATGACAATGAATGAAGTCATGTTGTGTGTGGCAACAATTTTTAATTGAAATAAAAAATATTTGATTCTATCCAATTCCATCCTTTACTTTTTAATGACTGAACTCTAGCAGATTTTACTTCAAATCTATATCCCTCAAATTTTTTTTCATCATTAATGAAAAATCTTAAGAAAGAAAAAGAAGAAAGTAGCAAATACAAAGAATGTGATTGATAAAAACTGATCAAGATTTTGTTTTCCAGCTAGAAACTTCATGTTTGGTTTTCTATTTGTACATCTAGATAATTGTTCGATATATAGTTTCTTTGATCGATATTTTGTGTTACGATTTGTTTCATCCATAAGAGGTTTCTATTTGTCTATTTAGATAATCGATCGATTTAGAATTTAACCAATTATAGTAAAGTTATTCCGATCCTTTCTTTAAGGGTATGGGTGGCTATTCGTGTCATAAATGATTTATGTCATAAATGAGTCGTGTTATATATATTGTAAACGGGTCATGTCGTAAATGAGTCGTATTGTAACCGTATTTATAATCGTGTACCTGTATATGACCTATTTAACTTTTCATAATTAATTTTTAAAATAATTTTTTTTATAAAAAATATTAATAAAAATACAAAACATATTAAAAATAAATTAAAATTTTTAAAAATTATATCTAAAAAATATATTAATTTTAAATTAATTTATTTATAGTTTATCTCTTAACTTATATATAATCGCGTTGACTGTATTATTTTTAGGTTCATTAGATTAACCTGTTTATGACTCACATTTGGTCGTGTGGTTTAACCTATTTTGACTCAAATCCGTTTATGCTAAACCAAAACCCGTTAACTTTGTATTGTGTATTATGTCAAGTTATCATGTTGTATCACAAATTACTACCTCTATTTAAGAATGAGTCATATTATATTTATAACATATAAACAATCATTAAAAAGAAATATCGTGTCAATACTTACTAACATAGTTCAATTGAGCGTCTCCCTGCATGGTATAAGTTAAGAGTAAAATGATTACTTACAAAATTAGAGGATTGTTGAATCAAATTTAACTAGCCGGTTAATGGGACTAGAAACTTTATTATAATTTTTTTTTTATTGTAATTCTTTTTAACTTTGAACACTAGAACCAAACCTATTGCTTTATTAAGCCCGTTAAAGGCGTCGGAACTTGAAATTCTGAAACTGTCGTTTCCCCCCAGGCCTCAGCCCAAGGGTTGTTTTCATTTATTTATCACCGACTATGATCCCCCCAATGCTTTCGTAAAAGTAAAATTTACAATGCCTTCATTATACTAACTGATTATTTTTATTCGCTTTGTATAGCGGCTCCCGGAAACTTATTTTATTATTATTATTTTTAATTAATAACTTACTTATCTCAAATTCCCACCGATTACAAACACCCACGGAAATACCCACGGAAACCGCTTCGAGCCCAAACCATCACAAGACCAAAGTGGCCGACCAGCAGCAGCTTAAAAACCTCTGTAAATACCTACCTCCACGCATCAGTTCCACTTCCCCTGCCCCAGTTCCCACTCCTAACTCGTACAGAAGCTGCAACTAGAAGCGAAAGAACGAGATCTAATTACTAATCACTAATCAGTGATGGCTTTCGTGGTTCCTACCAAAGACAACCATTCTTCTTATTGCTCAGACACCCTGAAGATGTATGACGAAATTGACTACGCAGATCAGTTCCGGGACTCTCAAGCCTTACGCCTACAGCATCAGGAGCAGCAGCACCCCGTCGTCACCAGCAAACTCTATCTGAAATCTACTCAGATCTCGGGAAAACTAGAGAAAGATGAAGTTGTCAGGTCTATTCGCCACCGCAGGCGGATGAACAAGGCCCGGGCCTTTGTTCAAAAGTTACTGGCTCCGGCTCGTGATGAAGCCGAACCCATCTCGCCCCACGACAAGAGGTGGCTCGATGATGCTTTCTCTGCTCCGTAGCGTACTTGCAGTCTTGCCTGTTGTGTTAGAAAATTTATTAGCACAATTGGTTCATGTATATATTTATGTATGCTTTGAATCCATCAGTTGACACACAGCTTTTCTTCTGTATATTAACCACAAAGTAATTCAGCAGGAGTATTTAAGGGGGAAAAAAAATATAACGGATTAATATCCTTATTATTTTTTTAATTTCGGGTGTTTTTAGAATTTAATCTACAGTAAAAAATTAATTTTGTTAATTACCTGCTGAATTATATTTTTCAAATAATTGTGGAGAACTGTAGCATCTTTCTCTACATCCATTCCACAATGCTCTAATACAATTCATTTTATTATGGTTTTCCATCCCATCAGCTTTTATAAAATTACATTTGATATATTGTCACAGAAGAATTGGAATGAAAAGAATATAGTTGATAATTTTTTTTTATTTGGTAATAATGATCTAAAATAACACACAGTTGAAGATTTAAGGCTTTTATCTTAAAAGCTAATTAATTTTGTCAAATTGATCTCTCATTTGCACTTGGATTAATAATTTATTATTTATTTGTTTTTGCGCCAACAGGCAACAGTAATATTAATTGTCATTTAAAGTTCAATTTTTAGATATTCCTTAGGTTTGAGAAGAACGTAACGGATGATCGTTTGAATTTAAATAGGATTGATTCTGAGAACATCATGTCGCACTTTATTCCAACCTTATCTCGTGATGAAGATGCATGGTAGTTGCTCCTAAATGAGCGTTAAATTCGGCATATGTTGGATCATTAATTCCCTTATATTATAGACTGCTAATTTGTTCTTGATAGTTTTGTACTTATATATATATACAGATATAGGTTGTGAACCATTAATCTTTAAAAATTTTGAAAAATATTGTCTATTTTTGTGATAAAGTAAAATAAAAAATTTTACCCTTATATATTCTATATATAATGGTTATTATCTTAAATCACATCTACTAGTATTATAATCATTATCTTATTTTCTATCATTATATTATTAAATATAAAGCATAGATAAAACTAAATGGTTCTCCTGAAAAAAAAAAAATGTTAATGCACAACTTTAGAGAGCATGTCAATTAGGTAAGTTATTCATCTATTAATAATAATTTGATGATTTTTTATTTGGTTGATGCTATTTTTAATACTATTTTTCAGTAATATATACACATGTTATTATTTCAAATTGGCCATTCAAAAAGGTCTGCAAGGTGTAACTACATAGTACTGTATATCAAAAACATATTGTATGATGTGGAATTGCCTGCACAAACCTTTCGAGGGTATTTATATAAACTTTTTTTTTTCTTTTTTGGGTTTTTATATGTTAATCCTTCTTCTTATTTATAGGTACCCTCTTTTAAAAAATTTTATATTTATATAATAAGAAGTCTTAAAATCATAGACCCCTTAAGTAGATACAATTTTAGCTTTTCCTCTTTTTAAGTAGATACATTGAGGCCTTAGAACTGGGGATGTTGAAGCTCAAGACGGTGATCATATAATTCTTGGATTTTCTCACAATACTAGTGACACTTAGCGTTTTAGGATACAACAATTAATAAACCCGAAAAACTATAAACACAGAAAAAGAAAATATGGATGCAACAGAATTAACCTGTTGGGAGACAAACCTAATAAACTAGACACACAAATAAAGGAGAATACTAAATTAATTACTGTTAGTTGTATAAAAATAATATAATTATAATACTCATAATCATTGAATGAATAAGTAATAAATATATTCGGATGTGTGCCCTGTCATCTAATAGTTATAAATATTACAGTTGTATGAATATAAAATTATAATAATCAATTTAACATTTTTTTTAAAATCCGAGATAAAAGATTTAAATATGTGGAATTATATAGGAATGAGATAAATATATTTTTAATTATTATTCTTCTTCTCATTAAAAAAAATAATACGGACAAATTGTTGGTTTCACATCAAAAGTAATTAGCAAATGTTGGTTTTGAATCAAAGTACGTTTTGGATTTATAGCAGTTTTTTTTTTTTTTTTTTTTTTTTTTTTAATTTCTTTGTGTTATTTAAACATTTTAAGTTTTTTTAAAATTATTTTATCTTCGCAATTTTCAAACATATCATCATATATAGGATTATTTTATTTTTAATCCCCATTCCTCTGATTATATCTTATCTAATGCAATTTTAAAAATAATTTCATATCTTATCTTACTTATTAAACATATCCTAAAAATTTATAATGGGAACACCCATTTTGAGTACAGTTTCACATCTATCACTTTGTCAAATTATAATTGAATTTACATACTATATATATTCCATCAAAATAACAAAAACAGTAATTTTGACTCAACAAGAGATAAAGGCCCAGATTAATATTAATTGTGTATTTCGCTGTGAAACAAGGATGCGCTGTTCTGGCTAGCTAGTTGTAAAGATTAGATTAGGTACAAACAGCGAACGGAGAGAAAAATTCGAAATTTTCTCATAAAAACTTCTGATCGAGAATTGAAAGAAAAGAACAGAGAAGGGCGTAGCAATTAAATTAGTCAACTGAGAATAAAACATTGCGTTTCAATTCTTTATTTACTAATGAAGTTCCATATCTTTGGTGATATGATATATGAAGAAAATGATAGATCTCCTTGAACAGCAACATCCTTATTTTAATATCTTTTTTTTTTTTTTTGTTATTTTCATTCCACCATCATCGTCTAGATTCTGATACCCAATTCTACCATTGGGTAATTTACTTAAACTTCAAATGTGGAAGGGCCAACATATATATATATCATTTGATAGATGCTGCTTTACTCAGCAAAATGACAAAGAGGTTGAAGATATGCAACTTCGTGCTTGGAATCACTTACTCTTTATGTAAAGTGAGCTCGCTTGATTTGCACTGGTGGTATCTTTGCCATGCTATTTGCTTTATACAAGTAAGTGGAACAATAGCTTTAAAAGCATCTGGTATTATATGTTGGTGCGCATATCGATCTAAGCCACTAAGAATAATTACTACCAGTTTGGGATTATTATAATAAGCATGTACCAAAGACTTTTCAAGTGGTTCTCACGAAGCATTATCTGTATTTATCATGTTTAAGACTCTAAAGGTTACCGTGCCTGTGTAATGAAAACTATTACTTTTGCATAAGTAACAGGATAGAACGCTCCTAACAAAACATGAAATCTCTGTTATCAATATATATATTATGATAATCAATCTACTTCCTGTCCTGAATCTGGATCATATTGCAACTTATACAAGCATCTTCGCCCTATAACACACAACTAGGAGTTATGATGGGGTTGGTGCATTAAACAAATAACAGAGATTATTTAATATATCGGAAGCACTAAGGGTGTCTTTAATGGGGCTTTTTAAGGCTCATCGAGCGCTGATATGGTATAATGCCTTTATGCATTTGGATTCAAAGGCTGTTAAAATTTTTGCAGCAGCAGCTTGTTATTAATACATTTTTTATTTTTTATATTTTAAAAACTACTCGTTGCATTTGCAACAGCTAGTAATTTTTTTTTAAAGTTTTTTAACTACTTTTAAAAATTTTTTTTACTAGCAGTTGCACCTTTTTTTTTAAAATTTTATAAACTAGTTTTTTATTTTTTTATTTTTTTAACATTGCTGTTTGCATGTAGTTCTTTTTAATATTTTTATTAAAAAAATTACAAATACCATTTTCATCTAGCAAAAAATTTCAATTCTTTCGCCAACAAATTTTTTTGTCATTGTCTCCTCAAAAATACTTCTCTACTTCCGATTTTCATTATTATTTATAAATTTTTTTATTGTGTTTTGTTACATAATTGATCAATTTAGTAATTCTTTATCTTTCCAATTTCCAAATACAAATAATCCTCAAATACAAATGATCGTATGTTTGTGACCACAATGGAGAAAATGACTAAATATTTTGAAATACAAATAATCGTATGTTTGCGAGTACAAAGGAGAAAATGACAAAATATTTTGAAAATGAGTTAGGAAGTACCTCAATGCAAATCACAAGTTTGGTCTACCTAGAAAACCAAATTCTATTAAACATTAATTTTTACTTCTTTTGGTTGTTAACAAATTTAATCAAGTGAAAACAAATTGTTGGCAGAGCACCATAGTAGTTAGAGCGATGACCAATTGAGGGAATGTGCTCAAGCAATATACTATCAAAAACATTAGAAGCATTTCACCCACAATGATGTTTGGATAACGTTAAAAAATAATTCAAAATGGAGAGATCAAATACTTCTAAACACAGGTCAACAAAGAAAACAAGCATTAATTAATTCGGTGCCTACACATCTTAATTGAATGCAAATACAAGTCTTGTGGTTGATAATGGTGTAGTTGAAGTTCATCCGATTAGTCAAAATGCCTCAAAGAGAAAGGAAAAAGCAAAGAAAAAGGGACAAGGAGAATGAAACAGGTACATCTACTAATGATGGAATGGAGAAACAAGAAATATGCTACAAAAATCATTTGAAATAGCTATTGATCATTAAACTTTAACAATGGATATGAGTCATAAAACTGTCGAACAACTTGAAAACCATCGTAAGAAAATATGATAATTTGTAGTCTACAATAAATGTACACAAAGTCATTGCATTAATTAATAATTATTTTATTGATTACATTA
>JAJIYU010021187.1:0-10128 GCA_030144865.1 Tinospora cordifolia | reverse complement strand
TTAAACCGGTGCTCTTGCTATAATAAGTTCAATAAAAAGGTTTGATTTATTAAATTATTCATTAATATATTATTAGAAGCAATTTAATCGTGTATTAAATGAATACATATAATATTATTACTCAAAATAAAGCTATTGCAAATAGTACATATATAAATAGAATTTTATAATTTTAAATGGAGGAATATGCCTTCAAAAAGAATAACAAAATAGAAGGTGGAAAATAACAAGATTGGGATTCCCGCGTATCCTCAGGCTACTTGGTCTTGTGGTAGGGGCTCACAAAAGTATCAAAGAGCTTGCGTCCGCCTAATTTGCAGGCCCTCACCGCTGCTCTTCTTGTCCCCTATAAAGTTACCACCTCGAAGTTTCCTAGAAACTTTCATGACTTCAGATTTTTTTCTCCTTTCATTTGATAATTAATTAATAATATTCTTTTTCTGTTTGACTAAGTGATCTAAAAAAAATACGTAGAAATACAATCATGCATGGTAGGAGAGAACTCCAACCATTATACTCTAAGACAATAAAAAATGAAATACAAATACTAAACATTTAATAATGTTAAGCCAACCCATATACGTAGATGTATAGAGAATTTATATATATATATATATATATTCAATTTATTTTTTTAACTTTCATAATTATTAAATAAATTAGTAATGCATATTTTATATTATGTACATTATAACTACATAGAATAAAGTAATTTTAATAGTTTTATATTTAAATATTAGATGTCACAATATATATATACTTACAATTATTAGATGACTAAATATGTATCACAAGACATAAATTCTCTTTTTAATTTAATAGTGGACATATGCATCATATTGTGACATTTAGTATTTAAAATAAAGTTTATATAGTATTTTTCTATAATTTAATTTATTGCTTTTAATGAGATATTGGCTTATGCAGTAATGAAATGAAAGCAAACTAAGATGACGACCCCTCCCAATAAAAAGAAAAAGAAAAAAAAAAAAAGATCACGCAAGATACGAATGTATTGATTATCTTTGTGTGTGCAAACTTAATGTCTCCCAACTTGCTCATAACATTCCAAATGAAGCTCCTCACCCTTTTTTATGTAAGCTTGATTTTTATTTATTTATTTTATCCTTTTAGGTAAATAGGCAGATGTTAAAGAAAATCCAAATGTTCTTCTATACAAAATATTATGTTCTCTTTCATGCAGCATCCCTTGCCATAGTGAATCAATTAAAAGCGTCTAAAGGAAGATATTATATACTTAAATATTGTTTTCTTTTTTAACTATACATTTATCTTTGTTTATCCATTGATCTAAAGATAATTTTCTTTTCTAGAAAATGATATTATTAAATGAAAATTTTCAACTAAGATTATATTAATTAATAGAACAATTTTATGCAAATCGAATGCACAATATTGTAGAAGTAGTTCAAAGAAATATAAACGTCATTATGATAATTTTTATGTGGAACATTGTTTAAAGTACGTGAATGTAGAAATTAATTTTTCACTCTACTATCAAACTCCTTTGTTCAAAGAAGTAAATATATATTTTTTACTATATCCAAATTCGTGCATATTTCTAAAACTTTCTAAAGAAGTTGAGTGCAAAGTTGAAAAGGAAAGTTGATGTGGCCTCAAGGTACATGTAATATGCCATTAAGATAGTGACATAAAAATATTCTACAAGGATTTTTAATAATATACGTTTTACAAATGTTGACAACAAGTACCGGCCAAACTAGTTTGAACTTAGTCAAATGTTTCACTTTATATAAAAAATATTTTCAAGTGTATTTGATATTGATTGTAATCAAACTATACATATTATATGCATTTTAAAGCGTATTTTGCATGAAAATCAAGTTTGTAAGTTTTAAATTCATAAAAATTAATTAATGTTGGTTTTTTCAACCTAAGGTAGCACTTTTAATTGGATGGACGCTTTCTTTGGTGATATCTGGAATTTTGTATACGTGGTTTGGTTGTGTAGTTTATTATATTCTCAAGGCTTCACATTTTTTATGAATTTCCTTCTTGTAAAAAAACTTTGCATTTTTTTTTAATCTTAATAATGTAGAAATGGTCTAAACGTTTATCTAAAATAACACATAAAAGTTAAAAAAAAAAATCACAAAGATACTTTAAACAGACATAAAAACCCATTTATCACTTAATAAGATGGAGAAAAATGTAAAAAAAAAAAAAGGATTCTAGATTAATCTACATGCTAAGAATATATAAGTAATCGTAACAAACTTATGCGATCCTAATATCTTATAATTATTATGCAAAATATAATATTTTATATTGAAGGACATGACATATTCTGATTTAATAAAATTTTGATATAGATTATTTACATATACATATTCACACACACATACCCAATAGCTAAGCAGATGTAATTTTAACTCTTAATTTTTTTTCCAGCTATAAATAGAGCTGATTAATGTGGTATTTGGATTGTTTAAGAAGAAAATAAAAGTTACTTTTCTCTCTAAAAGCTTATCTTAGTCAAATGATGATAGCTAATAGTTTCACTATATTAGTAGATTGAATGACTGTATATAGCAAACAACTCAAAAAGTTGAAAATAAAACATCTATTTTGTAGAGTCTCCCTTGAATTTGTAACAGAACTTTGGTTTAAAATTAAGAATCCTAGTGAAAAAATCACTCATATATAGAGCAAAAACCTTCATGTGCATAGTCGTAGATGTGGTAGGGCTCGAGTCCTAGTCTATATGGTCTTTTGATTCCAATGGTATGCCACTACAAGTAGATTTCCTTGAATGCTATAAAATAAGATAATCATATCTAGCTTTTATCCTTTTGTCATGCAATACAAACCATCAGTTACTTAATATTTTTAGAAATTTTATGATAAATGCAATGTCATACTCTATATTTATATAGGTTACAAAAAGTTGTCGGGACATGCACCATACATAACCAGTAATAAAGTTCTGCCTAAGTTGTTTCATTAATTTCTATGCAAAAGTAATTCAAGTTATTCAATTACCAATCTTAAGACGATTTCATCACATCAATAATAGCATATTAGTAATGACATATAGCCTTTAAAATAATCTTTCATGGACAACTAAATATGATCCTGTCTTCCATCGATTGATATTAAAGGATTCTTGGTTTCCTTTTATGCCTTTTTTTTCTTCATGTCCTTCCTTTGCCTCTATCTTGCTTTGTTCACCACTTTTTCTTCCCATCCTCATCATCATCATCATCTTCTTCTTCTTCTTCCCTTCATTTTTTTTTTCTCCTTGTCACTTCTTTTCTTTCCTTCTTCACATTCACTTTCTATAAAGTACTGATCTTGTATGCTAAGAACAACTCTTACTATGTTGGACTCTACATATATGAAATTTAATGAAATTCTATGTTTATTGTTGAAACAAGTAATAATGCAGCATACATTTCCTTTAAGAGCATTCTCCCACTCATAAAAAACGAGTTTATCAAATCAAGGAGAATAATGACAAATATAATAGAAAAATAAATAATTTAATTATTTGAATAAAAATAGTTAATAGCTTGAGTTAGTTGTTTTCTTATATTAGAATTTTAATTGTTTATTTTAATAAAATTTTAATTATATTATTTTTATATGAGTTAATTTATAGATTATATGAGGATAAATACTAGTTATTTTAGATCATTATGAATAACGGCAATAATTAAAGTTCAAAGTATGATTGACTAAATTCAATAAAAATATTGATTATGTATCTCTCATCAATTACTTTTTCTTTATTCCTTTCCTTCTTGTCCTACATCAGTTGTAATTGTGTATTATAAAATTTATCCCATGTTAATAGATCCTATCACTACAAAAGTATCATTTACTAATCCATATAATCATGTTGTATGCACAACATAGTTGCTCAAATTATTTATTTATTTATTTTTATTGAATTTTGTAAACAAATTACTAATATATTTTGGCAGGTGAAATCAAATCATTAATTAGAATTCATAATTATTCTTAAAAATTAATTAGAATTTACAATGCTAGACCCTAATGACAAAAGGGAAGTTCATTTATGCAAAATTTATTTATTTTAATATTTTATTTTAACCTGATAGAATTATTAGTTAAAACATTTGAGAAATCTTTCTAAAAGCAAATTAATTAAATATGAAATATGCACCACAAGGTTGATACATATATTTCCTGATTTTTACATTGCACTCATGCAATGAATGTAAATCCCAAATGAGGAGGTTCTGCACGTAAACTAAACTTGAAGGCGTACCAAACATTATAATGACTTAATATTCCATTTGGCCTTTCTGTTCGTATAAAATCTTCAACATCCCCACAAGGCAATGATGCTTAGGAACTTTTCCTCGTGGGCCCAAACCGAAGCAATCAATCTACAAGATTCTCCCCATAATATTAATATTGTTTCCTAATAACTTCTACTTGGCCCCATGCCCATGCAATCGCCAGGATTCTCCCCTACAATTATAATAATCCAAGGTCAAAGGAGGAACAATCACTCTCCAAGTTGCTCCCACAAAAAGATTGCTAGGAGTGTGGCAAGCCATATTGTCTAATCTGTCCCATCTTGTCCCCTTTTAGTAGGGGTGGACATAAATATATATATATAATAAGCATAATCTTTTTATAAAATAAAAAATATTATCTTATATATATTAGGTAGACAGTAAATAACCTTAATTTACAATAATAATATAATTTCGGGATGATAGAAGTGAAGAACGGGAAAAACCAAAAAGGACCAAAAAAAAAAAAAAAAAAAAAAGAAAAAGAAAAAGAAGAAGAACTTCATAGATGAAGAAAGAAGATCATTCTCTATAACACAAACCAAACAAAAATGTTGGTGTAAGACTCTATACTTATTGCCTGTGTGGCTAACACTCAAGAAGCTGAAGTATAACAATGTATTTAATTAACATACAATACATTCAACTAACATAGTAACTACCATACAAAGCAACTCACTTCTCCTGCTCCCACTTCCTCCTCTCAAACACATGACGAACAATCAACTACTTTAAGTTTGTGCACTACTCTAAAATTTTCAATCTGAATTTATCATAGTTTTAATACTAATTAACCTTAGTTAACGTGAAGGGACCACGATTCAAAAGATAGTAAAAAAATGCTCAGGATGTCAAAGGAAATAAAAAGAAAAAAAGAAAAAAAATGATGATTAACATGGTAGTCATTTGAATTGTTGCAGTAATCAGAGCAAAATAGGCCAATAAGAAAATTTGTTCTAATTACCGTAGTAAATAGAGCAAAAGGGGTCAAACTATTGGTTAGGAACACTTGATGCTTGGACTTCTACCAATTCAAGGGCCCATTAAATGCCACATGGATGGATTGTGATTTCTTAAACTTGACTCTCATTGGCCATGAAGGATTGAACTTAAAGCATACCCATTGAGAAAGTTAGACATGTGAAAAGTGGGCCTTGGTGCACTTTTCAAATTGGTGAAATGAGCATAGTTGCACAAATCGCAGTAGCTGACGCTCTTCTCCATGAAGTAGCGCTACCCAAAAAAAAATATCTAGCTTCTTTTCCCTTGGTTAGAACACTCCTTAGCCTAGGTTTTAGCTTGCAACACTTAGCCTAATGATCTAACTACCGTTGGATTGATAAAGAGAACAAGAGAAGGTGGAGAACCATGCTCCAAGTGGCTGAAAGTTTGGTGTGACATTGATGGACGAGAGTTAGAGTTGTGGAGCCTTCAAGAGACTTGAAAAATTGGCACATAAGTACTTTATAAGTATTTCTCAACTACTCTTGACCCATATTTGCAATATGTCAAAATAAAACCAAATCGCAAACTTAATGTTCGTAATAAAAACCTTATTGTCCACCCATTTTTGGGGACATTTCGTATAGACTACATACCACACTATGATCAACCTTGAACCCTATTATATTGTGGCCTTTGCCATGATTAAAACATTATAAGGATACCATGAACTTATGTCTGGTAGACTAAGAACTAAGCTTGCAAAGTTGAGGTAAATGCATACTCAAATTCAAGCTTAAAAGGGTGTTAATCAGCTCATTTTGGGCTCAATTTTGAAATTGACAAAGGACGTGATAAACCATGACTCATGTACCTTTTAAATGTACACAATGCCACCTTCCAAATGTCATAAAAGGGATGAAAAATGGTGACTCGAGTTGTGAGAAGGGAATGGCCAAATTTGGGTGGTTGTAATACTTTTGCACCTACTATTAGACCTTGACTAGTGAAGGAAAACTTTACTTTTGACATTGAATCCTTAGGAGACAAATGACCAAATAACCATCACCTAGTAAAACACTATGAGACAAACAAAATGAGCTATAAAATGCTCGAGATCGACAATGAAAAGGCTTTGAAACCCAAAGTTGAGAAACAATATTACATCGCACCCAAAAGCTATTACCACGGTAACCTAAGGGACTATCGCGCAATCATGGCATGTTCTTGCACAATGTAGACCACTATTCTAACTACCATGGTAATCAGAGCATGTACTTGCACAATATAAACCATTGTTCTAACTACCACAACAATGGTTGGGACTACCATGGTAATCAAAGGACTTTCACAGTACACAAATTTTGAAAATCTTTGAATTGTGCACGTGATTCGATTGATGCTCGAAGATCCTAAAGAGGGATTTCAATGAGCTAAAATAACCTAAAGGCACATTTAGAAACAAAAACTTAGGGCTATCATTTGCTTAGATGAATGTTCACTAAGAATTGAGTATTTGTATATATAGGTATGGCTGAAGGTCCACCACTCAAGGACTGATGCTGCATAGTGCTTGCTGAGTTACTAATTTGTTGAATGTGGGTAAACGTTGCATTCTTCTATTTCGTATTAAACAAGTATATGTTTGCATGAATTATGAAAAATATCGTAAGTGAATGGTTAGAGTACTTGATTACTTACTTATATGATTGAGTGCAATATTTGGTCATGAAATGTGCTTAATTCCATGAATGTTGGTATCAAATCCTAGGATTTTAAAACCTTTAAAAAGATAAAAGTTGTATATTATGTTATATTTGCTCATATGAGTATTTATATCGATAGGTATTTTAGGCTAACAAGTACCATAGATTTTGATCTTGATGAAGTTTTATTTGCTTGTAAATTTTAGTGTAGAAGGAAAAATAAACAAGATCAGCCATGGATCCTAATGAGAAATTAAACCAGACACTTGAAGCTATACTTGCCTCGCAGCAACATCTTCATATAACTCTAAGGACTTTAAGAGAGCATAGATTGTATGCTAAATTCAGCAAATGTGAGTTTTGACTAGATGAGGTGAAATTTTTGGGTCATGTAGTAAGTGGAGAGCGTATTTCAGTTAATTCTGCTAAGGTTGGGGCTATTATCAATTGATTAAGACCAACTACAGTGACCAAAATTCATAGTTTTCTGGGTTTAGCTGATTGTTATAGAAAATTTGTATAGGTTTTCTCTAAATTAGCTGCTCCACTCACAAAGCTGACTAAGAAGAATATGCCATTCATGTGGACTTCAACATGTGAAGATGCTTTCATAGAACTAAAGAAGAAGCTGACTACTACTCTAGGTTAATACTCCCACAACCTTAAAAAGAATTAGTAAATATATACAGATGCAGAACTAACAAGTTTAGGAGGTGTGTTGACGCAGGAAGGTTAAGTGATTGCTCATGTATTGTAACAACCCGTAATTTTTATGACACATAAATTAATTTAAATAAAGGTAAGTGTGTATAAATATACGTATTTGTACAGACTACTCGTGTACATACGTGTTAATTATACAGAGTTATTAATCATACGAGTTACGTGTATAAATTAGTTAAATTAAATTATTTATAAAATGTAATTTATAGAGGTTTAAAAAATAAAAGAAATTTGGGTGATGTAATAATAATTTAGATAGAATAAAACAATGAAAAAAAATATATATGAATGTTTCATGGGGTGTAAATATAAACACACACACACACATATACGTTTATAGTATTATATAAGTGGAGGTAGTGAGTTGAAAAAAAAAATAAAAATAAAACAAATATATAATGGGTATATGGTGAATATGAGTTGTGGGAAGGAGTGGTTTTGTAAAGTAAGGGAATGTCAAGTTTAATAAATTGGATTGTTGTTGTATATGGTTGGTTGAAACATGTTGCAAACAAAGGATTAAAAGAAAAACTCTGTAAAACGTATATCAAAACACTCTTGGTGATACGTAGATTCTAGATATGTAGTTAGATTTCATTCGTTTATCCTGTATATTTTGAAATAAATACTCAAAGTTTTATAACCTTTAGATGTGCTTTTGATAGAGTTAAACCCCAAGAAAACTTTGATTGAAACTTATAGGAATGTAAATAATGAAAATACGTATCCATCGACACCAAATTCATGAATTTTGGATATCATTTGAAATTTTGGTGAGCGATTGACCAATAGGGTTATTTATCAAAAATTAAAAATTTAGTAAAAATATAAATAAAAAGCTTATTTTTTATATTTTTTTTGCTGTAAAATTATTTTATATGAGCAAAAAATAATATTAAAAATTATTAAGCATATTCGGGTTAATGCGCATCAATATGTGGAGTTAAATGAATATATTGGGTCAAATATAAGTTGTAAATACGTTGAAAATAATTTATAAAATAATGATAAATGAGTTGAATTTGATTTGACACATATCAATGATTTTGGTAACATGATTATATTGGTGTTGTGGAGATTAAATTTTATTGGATAATAGGAACTGGTGGAACGTTAATTTTTGTGAGTAATTTTTGCTTATAGTGTTATATTTGACATTGGTATTATATTAAAATGTCTGATTTTATTTAAATAGAATGATATATTGCATTTCATGCTTATTTGAATCCCATGAAATGGTTTTGATGCATTGTAGCATGTCAATTACATTTCTAAGTAGGTTATTGATATGACAACATTTTTATTGGTCATAGTATCTGGGAACAGACACATAAGATGAATGAGATAGAAATGGATAGATAATTGGATAATTAGAGGTTCGGTGCACTCTTCATTTGCACAGTGAGGGGCAAATTCGTTCTATTATCTGGAAGGAGGGAGATGGCTCATG
The DNA here is from genome assembly GCA_030144865.1 of Tinospora cordifolia. Taxonomy (NCBI): domain Eukaryota; kingdom Viridiplantae; phylum Streptophyta; class Magnoliopsida; order Ranunculales; family Menispermaceae; genus Tinospora; species Tinospora cordifolia. The sequence continues at coordinate 997 of JAJIYU010021187.1, read as the reverse complement.
TTTTTGCAAAAATTGCATGTTATTGAAATTGAATGCATGTTCACACATTAAATGATGCTTGTATGTTATTTTTATTTCATTTACCAGTGATTTAAATTTGTTTTTGCCTTGCATATTTTTATGCATATAATGGTTGTATAATATCATAAGTCAAATTATTCACTGAGCTTGTTGTTTGCTCACTCTACTTTCAATCATTTTCTCCAGGTTCTAACAGGAAAGGAAAAGGGAAGATGTGATATCAGTATTAATTTTCTTTTGAAATTAATAGTATGTTATAATTGTGATAATTAGCCAAATTACTATTTTGGGAGATGTATATAGACGTGTTATGATATGAATGTATCATCAGAACAAATTTTAGATTTTGCAGACGTATGGTTATCTGGATGAAGAAATATATGGTTTTCTATATTGATTGTGATTATCAGGTGATTTGAAATTTGTGACATGTTATATTTTTAAAGGAGACTCTGTCAAAATTTTCAGGAAAATGGGATCATTTGGTTGGGAAGGCTTGTCGGATTTTCTGACATGTCAGGGTTCTACATGTTTGGAAATTCTATGTCGGTCGTGATGTCACCTAAAAAGGGGTCGTGACATGTATCTAGACAGCTAAAGGTGCATTAGAAAAATTATCTTGTGCATGATCTAGAGTTAGCAACAATAGTTTTTATGTTGAAATTGTGGAGATATTACTTGTATGGAGAAAGGTTCACATCGTATTTAGATCATAAGAGTCTAAAATATATGTTTGACCAGAAGGAGCTGAATATGAGAGAACACAGATGGTTGAAATTCTTGAAGGATTATGATTTAACTTTGGAGTATCATCTTGGGAAAGTCAATGTTATAGCATATGTGCTAAGTAGGAAACGAGTTGAGACTAGTGTGGTAGCTTTCCATATGGCCCATGAATGGCAAATTTTGGAGAGTGTGACAATGTAATAACTCAAGTTTTATTGTTTCATACTATAAACAAAAAAACATCATAAAA
>JAJIYU010021186.1:0-10127 GCA_030144865.1 Tinospora cordifolia | reverse complement strand
AAATTCAAACTGTTTGAGATCAGTTCCATATCTGATTCCAACAAAAATGTAATAAAATTGCAACATAATATGAAATTTGAAATTTGAAAGAAAAAACATAGACCATGCTTCTATCTAAATAAGAAATGATGAGCATCCACAATCTCGCTTATTTTACTTTCCAAAAGACAAATGAAAATATGGTTGTAATGTCTTTGCCATACAGAATTTTCTCTTCTTCCTCAGTTCATCTTCGCTACATGTTCACACATAACAATAGAAGAAATTTTAATTTTCGCACTTAATTTTTTAAAACAAAAGAGCAAATACTTTCAATAGCAAGTTCAGGTACTAGCCTGGAGATGGACCAAGTTCAGGTACTAGCCTGGAGACGGACCAAGTGTTTCTCATTTGGAGAATAGAATTGCCTGCTTAACAGACTATTATAATTGCATTTTCAGGACTGCCACTAATATTGATTCCAATTTACTGCTTAACAGGTTGGAGCTGGTATGTTATTATCCTCAATTATATATCAGTATTTGCAAGAATCCTTATAGCTTTGCCATAGCAGATGCACACAAGTTGTGTCTAACAAGAAGTTTCAAATCTTCCCATTCCTTGTCATCCACCTTGGAGAAGTAGCGATCCACCATGTCATTGCTAATTAGCTCCAAACTAGATGGCTCCCACTAACAACCACCATTAAGTGCAATTATTCAGATTGGTATACAATGAAATAATGAACTCAAGAACTACAGCAGTCAATATTAAACAAAAATCAAAATGTGCAGAATAGGCATCGACCTTGGGATTTTTGTCTTTGTCCCACAGTATAGCTCTGCAACCCTGCATTCCAAGCTTTGTTTTAAGAGGCTTTTAAAATAAGAAACATGTGGAAAAAATGAGCTTCATGACATAATGCAAATACCTCAATGAAGTCCCTGCTGACTTCACATTTCAAGACATGGCAGCAAATTCTATACTCCCGGACAAGGCATTGACCAACACCTTGCAACCTTCCTTCTCTAATCTGGAATTGTATAACCAAAGTCGTTAAGGAACAAAGTTTACACTTCCAACTAGTTCCAACAAACTCGATAAAACAGCATTTGCTAAATATTTTATTTTTTTAAAAGAACAATGTTTATGAATGAATAACAGTTAAATTGTGAAATTCTTTAATTTACAGCAAAAAAATAATGTCTTATCATGGTAACGTCCATTATGCTGTATTTCAAACAAATCAACTGAGGTGCCAAAAAGACCATCATTTAACCCATATATTTTCTTCAAGGTTAGCATGATAATCATAAAGGATAAAGCAAATAACCTTTTGTCAGGCCACTGTTACCAATAATCTACACTAGTGGTAAGTATCTTTTATCTATGATCAGTTCTGAGAAATTACCTATTTTCCCACATTTCAATTCAAGGATCTTATTAAAAAAAATTAAAAAACAAAATGTCACTGTCACCCCTGATTCCTTTTCACAGAAACCTGGATTTTTTTTCTCTCTCATGCTCAACTGGCTTAAAGTACTACTTTCTGAATTGTTTCTCTATTCTAGATCTTTCTTTAATATTAGAGAGAGAGAGAGAGAGAGAGAGAGAGAGAGAGAGAGAGAGAGAGTTGATTTGATGAATTTCGTAAAGAGAGAAAAAAAAATATGACGATCAAAAAAATGATCATGATGATCGTAGCAGAATGTCAATAATAGGTAATAGTTAAGAAAATTTACAAGCCATGCCCATACTAATAATCCAACTCAAATTTCTGTTATCAATGTTGAAAAGCTTTGTCAAATGACATCCACACCCAGAACAAAATTTCAGGTATTGATTGAACCAACAGAAAGTAGATGACATCATGACAAGAAAGAAAATCAGGTCTCCAGCCTTCAACAGTGGGAGACTGCATTCATTTCCTTGGTCTAACAGCTTTTGCTCAGCAATAGGATTAGCAGTAGTTGACAAGTTAGCATTAAAACAGATATTCCCAATATGTCCACCAGATATTTCCTCAAGTACCGCAGGGATTCTACAATTGTAGAACTTAAAAGTTCTGATGCAATTTAGTGCATAAAGAGCCTCAAGTAAATTTATTCTATAAATAATTAATAAATGAGGATGCCCTTTATCTTTTTTGTGCAGTTTTAGAATTTCTATTGATTCTATAATTACCCAATAAAAGAGGATCTGAAGTTTTTGAATTTGTTTTTCTCCCAGAAGATATCAAATCTCAGAGCAAGAAAAAGAGGCTTCTGTCTTTGAGTACTGATCAAATTTTGCAGACTAGGAGACATGCTATGTCAACATCTGTGTGAATGATATCATACAATAAAGTTCTATATGGCTTTTCATGGAACAAGTAGATATATAAGCTGATCTAAGAGGGTTATTTTGTTAGTTTCTCTTAATATACTATTACTTTATATTTTATTCAACCATCTATGATATGGATTCTCTCCCTATGTAGTAAGCAAATTGATTATCTTTTCTGTCTTTACCTTGACTAAAAGGAATAACTGAGATTTTTATTTTTATTTTTATTTTTTATAAAAGGACAATCAAGCACCATTCTTCACTGTCTAGCGTCTTATTTTGCAGGAGACAGCAAGCAGTTACAGGCATTTGGGATTAATCAAATGGTCAAGACTCAAGAGGTTGGCATAATGCAGTAAATTGGTTCCCTTATCTCTTTAGGGAGCCTTCTTGTCATCCCCAAGTACCTCATGATGCAACTCCTTTTCTTTCAATAAAGTTTGTCTCCATTAAAATAACAAAAACAGAAAAAACAGAAACTGATGAAACCTAGTTATCATTAATATAATAGAGAAGAAATAGAGTAATACTGATCTGAGCGAAATTCTAAGACTTGTAGGAGAAGCCTTTTTCAACGAGTCAATTGCTGAAGAGATCCATTTTTCAGCTCCATCTACAGCTTCCCCCTCCTGAAACAAGCATAGAAATCTTCCTAAGAACAGAGCAAAGAACACTACTGAGAGAGATTCTTTTTTGAGAGAGATTCAAGTAAAAAGAATAAACCTCAAAAAACAAGAAAATAGCATAAGTACAAGACATGGAGATGACAAATGAAAGGACGCAACAAAATGTATAGTTAATATTTCTACATTGCATTAGAGAGTCAAAAAAACTTATGAAACTGACTATAACCTTCTAAAAAATTGTTTCAATTTACTTACAAGAGCAGATAATATTTCGTCAACTGTTCTTCTGGAGAAACATCTATCAATAATATCTAATCTGCAGGCACAGAACATTTAGAGATGAGCATGTAGAAACAAAACAGAGCGATTTCAATTACAAGTCCTTAACATTATACACACAGAAGAAGAGTACAATGGCATGTCTAGTATATGAGCACAGAATCATTGTTTACTAGGGTCAGATCTCGTTTTAGAGATGCATGAATTTCATGAATCATGACGATTGTGCAAGGATGCTTCATAAAAAGAAAAGGCACAAGAACCTTTTCCAAGGAAAAAAAAAATCAATGTTCCAGTGTAAGGGAGTGTAGAAAATACCAGTGCACGGGCATGATTCAAAGAATCAAGGATGCTGAAACTAAGGTCTTATAAGATCAAACTAGTGTCTCAGCTTAGAATCTAAATGAGCTTAAGAATCAAAATAGAAGTTTTAAGTACTGTTTTACGCATTTGAGAAACACTATAACAACTCAGGTTAAAGTTTTAACAGGTAGGTTCCACCAGAAGCTCATAAAAACATTTGTATCCAACTTCAGAAAATAAAAACAAACCATATTGCTACTTAGAGACCAAATACAGAAAAGAAGACACTCCTTTGCTTCCTCATTGTTCTTATTGGGAAAGAGAAAAATGGAACTTGTAACATAAAAACTTCTTCTATATAAATTATTAACAATAATATAATTAATAATTATAATGATAACAGAAAGAGAAAAGAGAGCACCAATGACTCTTAATAGTGGAAAGTTCTGAAATAAGTTGAAAACAAATCTCTTTTTTTTTTCTTTTTTTTTTTTTAAAGGAAACCAAAATTTATTATTGGATTTATCATGTAACAGATACAAAGTAATCCCAGCTTGACCACAAGTAGTGGAAAGTCTCTCGTTTTTAGCAACCAATCAGAAATGGAAAAGTCCTTTGTCAACGATAAAGTGCAGACCCATGAACTAGCTAATATTTTGATCTCCTCCTAGAATTGTGTCACTGATTTCTCTGCTCCTGTAACAGTCTTTCATTTCTCTCTCCCCACACTGCCCATAACAAAAAAGGAAATCTGACCTACTCCTGTTTCTTCAGAATAAAGTGAAGCTAAACATACGATCCTCAAGTCGATGTGGTGGCATCAATCTTCTTCCTGAAAATATAGTCCATTCTTTTCAGAACCATGTTATAAATGGGCAGTGAAGGATTATGAAATTAATAGAGAATCTTCATTTTGATGACATAGCTGCATTGATTGGGGTAAAGGCACACAGAAGAATGACTACGTTGCAGCACATCTATGGTATTCAGCTTTTTGTAGACCCAAGTCCACCCAAAGATTTGAACTTTTAGATGAAACTTTTACTTTTCAAAATAAGAGGCTAGTGGAAAAGGACTCCGTTGAGGTTGGTTTGATAGAGAAGAAAAATAGGATCGACAAGTGCATCTCTTTGAGGTGTGCAAAACCCATAATATGCAGCAGGTTCATGAGTAACACACTATTCTGTATACATAAAAGTTGTACTATCCCCTCTATGTCCCTGTCTTTCTGTTGTTAATTGTACTATCCCCTCTATATCCCTGTCTTTCTGTTGTTAATCTTAAAATGCCATCAATAAAACCTTCGCGGTCATGGATCAACACAGAAATCTCTCTGATTCTAACTTGTGGAGACTGGTTTGATAGCTAAATGTTTTCTATGGCTGCTGACCTTAGGAGCACCATTAAATATTCAAGTCTGAGGATGAACTGTAAATCTCTCTGACAGGGCTTTTTGGACACTTAATGTTATAGAATCTCAAGGCAACAAGAAGGCCAACTTATATACAAGGTGAACAATAAAAACGAATCAGAGGCAACAAAGCAGCACTAAGAACTTGCACACATTTGCTGCAATTGAGCAGGGTTAGAACACCTTTCTATTGATCTAAACTTCAATTAATTGTATAGAACATGTCACCGTGACTATCTACAATGTACATGCTATACCAAACTCCATCCTCTTGGTTAATACACTCAAGTTCAGAAGCAGGTAGGGCGTAGACATGAACATTATTACATGTGAAGTTGATGACACCAGGCATAACCTTAACCAGTTGGCTGCCGGCAAATGATACCATAGTTTATGATAGTGTGTGAACCTGTTGAGGTCTTGCAATGCAATACTGCAATATTAAATTAAGATAATGATACTATTTTACTAGAACACTTCTAATGAAAGCGCAGTTGACCTCTAACTCAAAGTCATTAAAAGTCATTAGAATCTTTAATGGGAGCCATATGAACTAATATTTTATAAAGGTAATTTTGTCCGCAAAGAAGATCATAGTTTTATCTTTCATTCATTTGTTCCCTAACAAAGTACTTCATAATTGTTTATCTCCGATATAATCTTTGATATCTCCTGCATAATCTTTTAGCAGGACCAGGTTTTGAATGGTGGGATAAATAAATTTTAGAATTTCTTTGTTCTTTTTATCCCTCGTCAGAGAACTTAAAGTGGAAAAAGTGCAACCAGACGTCAAAAGGTCCAGCTTATGCATGCTTCAGGGAAGGGTTAACCACATTGGGTCTACACAGCATGCTAAAAGGTGGTTTTCTCAACTTGAACCTATGACAACCAAGTCAAATGACAGTAACTCCTTATATTCTACAAAAGTTTCCCCCTAGCAAATTACTTATCCCAATAAAAGATTAGTTCATTCTAAGAGTTTTAACATCAAAACTCAAAGGAACAGTTATGTTGAAAGTTCTATTTAATATAACCACACATCTTTAGATATTATAACAATGATCAGTTCTCTCAACATTAGTTTTCTTAAGAGATAATTTCTCAAGTAATTTTTGAGAGATTTTCTTATGATTGTTTGATTGCACATGATTCGGACTTGTCATTTACATATGATGTTGCCATTATACGTAAATAAGGAGAAATAGGTGAGGGTATGACAATAGAGGTTAAAGTAGGATGGATCAAGTGGAACAGTGCTTTTGGAGCTCGATATGATAGATGCATCCATTATAGTTCAAGGAAAATTATTATAGAGCTGCTAATAAGCAAGACTAAAGTGGTTTGGAAACAAATAATGTAGGTCTTTCAATGCACCCACTAACTCTAAATGGTAACAAGTAGAAGTAGAGATAGACTCAAAATAATTAACAATGATCTAACTCTTCAATTGACACTATTCATTTAAATCTGTTAAGTATAAAAGAAACTTACCTATGATAAGCACATTGACAAAGATAATTAACAATAATCTAACTCCTCGATTGACACTATTCATTTAAATCTGTTAAGTATAAAAGAAACTTACCTATGATAAGCACTGGTCTCTTTCAAAGAGGGTTGTTCAGAGAACTTATCAATAACTGCAGAGATAATGGTCTGGTTGGATGTATTCAATTTCCATAGATCTTCCTCTAGCAAACTCAAGTTCTGATCATGCAGAAAAAAACCATTAATGTCACCTCATACACCTTTACTTCCATAAGAAGAAAGTAAAGAGACAAGCATTGGACCATAGAAAGATGCAGCTATATCTATACCATAAATGATAGAATTAAAACACATCTTCAATGAGATTTTCTCAAGAAAATCAAAATTTTCTTGAGAAAATTTTTGCTTTCTCATCAACCTAATACACCCGAAGTTTTAATTTTTGTGGCCAAGAATATGCGACTTTTCAGATGAAAAGACAACTATTTCTGGGTAAAAATGAAGAGAATCCTCTTGCCACTAAAACTCAGTGGTCCCTTGTAACTATAAATAAATAAAAGTAGAACCATTTACCCATGCAACTTAAAACACCTTTACTCAAGATAACATTTTTTGCTTTCTCTTTCCCCGTGATTTTTAGTGCATTAGAAAAATTATGAGTGCTTCATAAAATAAATCATCAAAGATCAAAGCGATGATCACAGAGATCACTTTAGTTGACTACCAAGTTGTACTTCCATTAACTGACTCTCAAAAGATAGAATATAAGAAAGCCATAGCTCAATATGTGCTACCCAAATTTTTTATTAGATAAGAAGTCTACCGAAGAAGGGACAAAATGAGTAGCAAGACCACATGCAACCATTTCAGCACCATCCAGCCTTGCACCAGTTAGGCCAACATACTCTCCTGGCATAATAAAAAAGCACAGGTTAAACTAGAAACCTGGTAAATAAAAGATACAATATCCATGTTTCCAATAGACTATTCATCCACCTAAGGCATCAAGAAATAACCATGACACACAAAAGAAAACAAATAAATGAATAAATTAGTTAAAGTAACAATATCAAGGATGTTAACAAGGGAATAAGACACACTACCATAAGACAAAATTTATGTGTGTGTATATGTGTATGCATGCATGTATGCATGTATGCAGCATAACTTTGTTATAACAAATTTGGCAAAAAATAAGTTGGAGTTTATGTCTGTTGTAGAATTAATCAAGACTAGCAATAAAAGACAAGAAATCAAACACCAAATAACACACACTGGTTATACCATAAATGGACAGAGGTAGACTTTTAAAATCTATTTTACACCTTGATTTTAATTTCTGTATAAAACGGTTGTACTTCCAGACCAATACTTCTCACGGCTCAATCTGTGTCTCCTTTCTCCAATAAAATTGTCTCTTAAAATACAACAGTGACATTATTATGTTTCTAGCAAACACTGTTAACGTTCAATTGATTGTTTCTGGATCAATCAACACCCTAACAAGAAGCAAAGACATCGTTTTGTTTCTCGACACCAAGTGGTGGATTTCGAAAAAAGACTATTATTGCCATTTTTAAACAGTACTCCAAGTAGAAATGCAAGGTAAATATGGAGAGAGCAATAATAAATGATATTGCAGGTGATCAACATTCCTCATTCGCAAGACACACAAAAATAATTGTGCATTACATTGTTACACAGCTCCAAATTCTGAAACAGTAAATAATGATAATTTTCAGAAGTATGGTGAACCACGAGGGGTGTGTATGTGGTGGTGGGGGGGAGAACATGAATCAAGTGATAATTGAGCCAAACACATAAAAGAAGAGAAGGGAAATTTTAAGATAATTAATGAAGGATCAAATCAACATATTTTCTACATTGTCCATAAGACCCTAATTCAAAGTAAGTTGGACTTCTAACTTTCATTATCTTTTTTTTTTCCAGATACCAATTGTTCTGTTCTGTGTAGAACTTGAATGCTCATGACACCATGGAGAAGTGATTACCAACAACTATATGTAGTTGTGGACACATGGAGATACAGATAAATATACTGATATTATACAAACATAAGTATCTTGTTTAGTATTCTTGACAACACGCATTAGCCTCTCTTGTCAAGGAAGTTATCTATCCTTTTTTCTCAATACTTACATCACAAACAATAGATAAGTTTTCAGCACTGCGATGATTCCTTTCCAATATTTATCACCAGAGGTTTTTGATCACGAATAAAGAAATAGGGAATGAAAAACAAAACACAAAAAAAGAGGGGGTGAGGAGGGGTTGGGTTGTTTACTGTAAAAAATTGCAAATGTAACCAAGAATAAGAAATAAAAGAACTCTAAGGAAGTGCCAATTACAAAGAACAAAGTCCAAGTTCTAATATTACCATAGTCTGTAATTGGATTTGTTAGAATATGAACCTCTTGGCATCATATCTAACTTGCTTACTTCTAATTAAAAGGGCCTTGTTAATCATCCTCTTGTCCACTATTATACATAGTTCAATAGGCATCAGGATTCACTGTTCATTCCATGCAACTTCACAATATGAAGAAAAGATTCTAAAAGTTGATCTCTCTAGATATTGTGGCTATCTAGAATAATTTGATACACTGTAACAACAAAAAAGAGAACAAATAGTCATTACCAAGAAAGCCAGGGAGCCTGGATAGAAAATATGAAGCACCTACATCTGGGAATAGTCCTAAGGCTGTTTCAGGCATCGCAAAAACCTGCAAAACGTTAACTTTAACAAATTCTCGATGGTTTACGTATTCGTATTTTGTAATGTATTAGTGTTAATCCCTACAAAGTTTAGCTGAGTACTACCCTTCTAAATCATATAGAATAAGAAAAATTACTATTACTTTGTTTTATTTTATTAGGTTTTATTACCGAGCACTAAGGACACTAAATAGAAGTGAGTAACAGACAATTACCGAGTTTTCTGTGGCAACACGGAAACTACCATGAATTGAAGCTCCAGCTCCACCTCCCATCACAATTCCATCAAGAATTGACACCTAATGCAAGAAAAGTTTAAAAGTGTCTGAGACATCATAAATAAACCACCAAGACCATTGAATGGATATTGTGTACAAACAGGGAATTGATGATTACAAAATCAATCACCTGGGGCTTACTGTAAGTAGCCATCAGATAATTTAAGATGTATTCCTCCCAGAAAAATCTTGCACCTAATCTCCAGTGACCTGATAAACATAATTGGCCTACAAGGTCATACCAATTTTTTATTTTTTTTTTTTCACCTCAAATTTCCAGAAAACTGAAGTACTTCATCCTCTCATGAAAATTTAGTGGAAAGATCCAATGCAACATAGAAGCACTAAAAAGTAAATGGCAACACGACAGATATGCAGTGAAACCCATATGAAAACGTGAACGCCCTGCAGGTCTTGTATATAAGGTCTAACTAATACAAGTGGGTCAACGTAAACCCAAAGGCCAAGGATGTTTTTGTTTTCATATGCATTTCACCCTGTATATCATTAACTTTTTTGAAAAGTTAAAAACAGAATCCAAGAAGGGGACATATGCATCTATACCATCCAATCTTGCATATGTAAAACACTGTGACCAATACCATCCAATCAATAATGGGAAACAAAGACATTACCTTCAATAATATTACGAGCTACAGCACTGACATCTCCACCAGCACAAAATGCTCGCCCTTTCCCCTA
>JAJIYU010021185.1:0-10134 GCA_030144865.1 Tinospora cordifolia | reverse complement strand
AGTTATAGTACTAGTAATCAAAACCCTTTCTCGAGGTGCCTTCATCTTATGAGTTAAATTGCCTAATACTCCCTCCCGAGGCATACAATCAGTAAACTAATGCATTGGATATATTAATCACGTGCAACTTCCTATAGAATCAACAACCTCCCGGTCGATTGATTCTAATAAGTCTACTTTATGATTATCCAATTGTTAACCTCTCTCCTGAGTTAGTTCAACAATCTGATATTAGTTTATAGGTGGCCAATCAATAAAAAACATTAAGAATACAAAATATAAAATAATACCTCGAAATAGATTAATCAAAACAAATATCAAAAGATTCTACAATCTAAATTACATCCTAAAAATTAAAATACTTAGCCAGACATAGTTGAAAGAGTACCAAATAAAGAATTGAATAATGTAAAGATCATACTAAACTAAAATTTGATCTTGTTCTCCAATTCTTATTCTTCACTTTGGTTTCCTCTGTTTTGCTCTATGGCCGTCAGAATAGCAACTCGTCGAATAATCCACTGAATGGAATTGAATATGAATATGTAACACCCCAACCCCCAAGAGACAGGTTCAAGCTCAACCACAAGGCGGGTTGGGTCCAATATTATATTTACAAGTACACAACTTATATTACTTTCTATTATCTCAAGTCTTATTATTTCTCAATGAGCACACAACCCAGTTAATTTAATTCTAATTTAATAAGACTATTATAAGAGAGGTAAAAGAAAAACTTCAATCTTTATTTATTGAATAAAATAAAGGGATACATGCTTGAAATTAAAATAATGAAAAGGGGAGTATATAACTCTAAAATTTAAAAGTAAAATTCAGTGGGAGTCTTTAATTCAAAATTTAGGACATTATGCCCTTACAATATAATCTTTCTAAAAATAAACTTTCTAATTCCTTAACAGACTTGTTCATGCATTTTAAATTCCTGAAAAATAGAAGGAAGGGGGTGAGCTCATAGCCTAGTGGATCATTCATTGAACTACTAATTTACTAATTCAAAGCAAAAGTACATCCAATTTCAATCACTTACAAACATTAAGCGTTTCAAACAATATCTTGTTAGTGTTGTATATTTGACCAAAAGGGGTTTTTAATCCCTTGATGTTCTTCATTAAAATACTCCTATTCTGGGATGGAATGACAATTCATCTTATCACATTCCATTGGAAATAACGATCACATGTCTACATTCTAAGTATTTTAAAACACATGCACACTTAGTGATGTTACTCATATACACTAAGTATATGCAAAGAACACTCATAGCATCACTTAGACTACTATGATGGTACGTGGTTGTTATCTTCACTTTTTCATATTTAATTTCAATTAAATATGAAACAAGATCATAATAATTAATATTAGAATTTAAATAATCAAGAGAACATGGAAATATACATGGCATGCTTAAAAATTTAAAAATAAGCCCAAGCATGGTTTCTAAGCATGTTATGCGATCATGTATGAATTAAAATATGAAAATATGTTAAATTGAAAATAAAACTTGATCAAGCATGTTCAAACTGAAATATAAACATGCTAAAAACTAAAAACAAACATGAATATACTAAAGACTTAAAGTAGTAAAGAAGGAGTTCTAGAAATCCCACCCACCTTAATTCAAGTTTCTTTGTAGAATTTGGCAGAGGTTCCCCTTATCCACCACTTTTAGAACTTCAAGAACTTCTAATCACCAACAAAAATACTTCAACAACTCTCTAAAATACTAAAATAAGAACTTCTGACACAAGAAAGTAAAGAGAGTGAGAAGAGGTGCCAAGAAGAAGGCAAGAACAAGCAAAGAGGGAAGTATCAACTCTTTGCTTTGGGATGAGATGAATGTGAGCAACAGGGGGTTTTTATAGGTGTTCATGAGCACAAAGGGGACATCTAGGGCAGCTCACCACGTTTGGGTATGTTTCCAAACTCATAAGGAGATGGTTTGGGTGAGAAAGGCAAGTGTGTTCATGGTTGGCAAGTGGGACCACTAAGGTTTCTAATCTAAGTGTGAGCAAAGTCTTTGAACATTATTTGTTTCTTTTATGTGTGTGAACACAATTAAAGGTTTATAATACATTCTAATCTCTCTTGGACATCCTCTATTAGTAGGGAAACATTCTAATATATTGTGATTCATAAAATCAAATAAGTTTCTAATATCAGCATACAAAAACAAAGCTTTGGAATGTTTCTTATTTCCCTTGGATTCTCTCCTTTTTGGCTCCACATGTGAGCATGAGGCAAGTTTCTATTTTCTGATTTTTTCTAGATGAAGGAATCTTTTTATATCTCTTTAAATCAGCCACTCTAATTAAACTTCTATCTTGAATTTGTCATATGTGTGCCCACACACACACTTATGAGACATTTTATATGTAACCTTAGTATACATGATCATTTATCTTGGCACATGGAATCATTCTTCATGGTATCTATAGGTGTGGGCATACTTGATCATTTACATGGCACATGGGATCGATCGTTCATGGTTTCAAATAATGGACACGTCCCATAGAGCTTAGGGTAGGATAGGGTGCACATGATCATGATGTTCCACCCATGTGACTTGCACATGTTAGGGGTGGCCATGACTTCATGGGTTTACAAAAATTAAATAAAAATTAATATCTCCTTATTTACATGGAATTATGATTTATATCTTATAATTTTGGAATCACATGAACCTAGTGCACATTTTAAGTTTTGGTTTTGCCCTAGGTGATTTTTCTTCAAAAACTTTTTTTATTTAAGACCCACTGAAGTCACTAGGCAAATGAAAATTCAAATCTTGGTCAATTGTTCTGATTTTTGGATATATCATTTATTTTGTTAGTTTATGTCACTCCATTTCGTTTCGGGTCATTTCGACCCCTCGAAGTACCCTAAATGACAATTCTTTCTTATTTGGACACCTTGAAGGGCGTTTGGCAAATGAAAACCCTAACCTAGACCAATTGTTCTAATTTTTGAATATGTTATCCAATTAGTTGGTTTGTGTTTCCTTACTTCATTTCAAGTTGTTTTGGGTCCCTAAAGGTCACCAAATGAAACTTTCAGAAACCTACCAAATTTAACCCCGAAATGAGTCCAGTTTCATTTTACACCCAAATTTCATCGAATAAATGATAAATTTCATTTAATTGAGTACAAAGAATTTATGGTATTATAGAATACCTAACAGACGACATCTATTTATAATGTTGACTTAAAAAGACTCGTAAAAACCCTAACTTAATCGCAAGATCGCGGTCACACCCTCTACGTAATTTTTTGAAAATCCAAGCCCGTAGTAGGATTGTGGTCCTCTTCTTTGTGTAATCGTAGGATCGCGGTCCACCAAAGTAGGGCTACAGTCTTGCTTCAGCTCACCAACCTAGGTTCGTGACGTTGTGCTTCTTTTTTTCTTTTGTTTTCTTTTTATTCAATTCTTCCCTTGCTTTTCTTCTTATTTTCAATATTGCCATTCTCACACAATGTGTTCCAAATTTGATGGTGGTCATGGCATAATTTATGCATTGTATTTACAAATCTGCCATCGCAATACTATCCATGCCCCAATTTTGATGCCTGTCGTGCCACAATTTACATACCATAATTACTTATTTTGCAACTCCCCTTTTACCAGGCATGCCCATGGTTTGATTTGCATAATTATGCTCCTTGCCATTACTTCATCATTAGCCAATAATTGAAATTGCCAATTTAATTCATGTGTAAGATGTGCTTTAGGCTTTCAATGTTTAATGTGTTCCAATTATTCTAAACTTGCAAAAATAATTGAGAATCCTTTCTCGAGAATCAAATCACAAATATAAATGATAAAAATCATATTAAAATTCTCAAAATGCATAAATACATGCAAGGTTAATATAAATGCTTTTGAACCTAATTATAAATAAATATGTCCTATTTTCTACTAATTATAAATTAATATAATGTATATATATAATGTTAGTATGCAATGCAACTAAAAAATAACGCCAATTTTAAACTATTGTTCGTCCCCAAACAATGCCTCAACTCTAAATCTGACACAACCTTGCCATATAGAATTAAATTCTTTTTCACTCATTATTGCAACCTCAATCTTGTATTCCTATAGTTTGTTTTTCATCAACACCTCCCTAAAGCCATTCAGGTTATCTAGATTTTTAGTTCATCCTCCATTCTCCCTCAACTTCACCCTCTCATCAGTCGGTATCCCAATCCTCCTAGACTTTGTAGGTGATTTGTAGTTGCCACCCCACTCATAGAAATCTTTTCCTAATACCTAAGTACACAAACCCTCTCAATTATTTCCTCTGTCTGTCTTCTACTCAGGTTAAACTACAGTTAGGATTTGTGGTCTTTCTTTTAGGTTGTAACGTGGTCTAGCTCATGATACACGTGTAATGGGAATTTAAATCTGACTCAAGTGTACACTCATAACAATAATGACAAGCTATTTTATTTGATTTTTTCAGTGTAGCTTGATCCTTTTTGTTCAATCCCTTGTTTTCCTCGTTCATGCTTACAACCCTATTTTTCACAGCTTTCCCAAACTTATTTAATCACATGCACTTCAATTTGTACCCATGTACACTTACAAAAGTAGGAAGCACAACTTTCATTGATAATACTAAAATAACAAATAAATATATAACTTTTCTTTTCTTTTTTCTCTCTTCTTTTGTTTTTTTAAACAATATCAAAGACAAAAACAAAAACTAAAAACATATATATATCTCAATGTCACCATCCCCTTTTTTTTCACATCATCAGAATAGGCAATATTATAACCATGAGTGTACACAAATATGTTCAATTGAGATATGCATAAAATGATAAAGTGTTTATATATAATGTCCAGGTTCATAACAAAAAATTAGGTTATAAGGCTCAAAATTGGTTGCAAATGATTATAAATGTTGAGACCAACTTTTAGGCTAAAACTCAAACAATGATGGCCTACTTCATTTCCCTCCTAGAATCATTCCTAAGCAGTGTTCAGAATAGATTTGATTATTTCAAGAGTCTGTGGAAAATTCTCACCACTTATGGTTTGGTTTCCACTCCTCACTTTCCTCAGTTTTTAGATTCTCAATTAACCTAAGACTACATGGTTCTTTTAAGGTTAAATTTTGGACAAACCAAACACACAGACTGTTTGAAAGTACCTTAGTTCGTTGTTTCATCACAATAGAGGAATTTTAATTTCATAGGTCACTTAATGAAAATTTTCAAAAATATGACATGGATCTAACCTAAGTGACAACTATACACTCTATATTTTCATGTCTTAAAGCTAATATGCTCTTGAATTAACTCTAAATAAATTCTTTGATATCTACATGTAACGAAAGAATTTCAAAAGATAGATAATTATGTGATATGCCCATAAATAACCTAAAATTAAAGAAATTGGAGAAGAATTTCTTCACAGCGCTCCCCTAAATTTAAATTGTGTCTTGTCCTCAAGAGCACAACTTCACTTTGACGCTCACAGGGAGGATAGTACACTAAAGCGCTCAAACTACCTGCATGTGGCAAAAAGAAGACATCTATTAGAGAATGTCTAACTAAAATGCATGTAATTTTTTTTTTTTGCTATTGATCTAAAATGCATGCATACCTTGAAAATTAAATTAAACCATAACAAAAATAAAATAAATAAATAATAAAAATCAATGGGTTGCCTCCCACTAAGCTCAATGTTTAACGTCATTAGCTCGATGTGGATATTAATGAATCGAAGCCCAATTTGTTCATGCTCGCAAACACTTTGGCTTTGGGTAGCTCTTGCTTTAAAATATCTGATGGCTACTTATATTTTAGGATTGGATCTTGTGACTGCTTCAGAGGAATTTTCTGTGCATAAACAATATCCTCAACACTTTCATAGCATAGTTAGGCTTTCTATGTGTTTGTATGGCCTCTCCTTAAGTGGATTCAACATCTTTAACCTTATTATCAAGAGGTTTGGGCTTCTCAACCTCTATCTTAGTGCTAGCTTATACTTACTTGAATTCTTGCACTCAGTAAGGGGCTTCAATGAGCGATAGATATTGAAGACAACTCAGTCTTCATTCATTCTCAATGTGAGTTCTCCCCTGGTAACATCTATTAGGGCCGGCCTAGTAGCCAAGAATGGTCGTCCAATAATTAATGGTATCTCTTGTAACATCCCAACCCCTAAGAAACAGGTTTAAGTTCAACCACAAGGCGAGCTAAGTCCTATGTTACATTTACAAGTACACAACTTGCATCTCAATTCCTTTATTCTAACACTTATTGAAATACTCATAACTACACTTCCATTGACTTTAATATTCAACAAGATGATACAAGTGAATAAAGAAAAACTTCAAACTCTTTATTTATTCAAAATAAAGAAATACATTATTGAATTCGTATAATCAAAAGAAAGAGTACATAACTCTAAAATTTAAAAGTAAAATTCAGCAGAGGTCTTTACACCGTGACTCTCAATCAGACCTCCTGTCATGTGTTACCTCACATGTGGATCGTTGCCCATTAAGAATCGAGATGTTACTTAAAATCTTCTGTCAAATCTTTTCTTCAATTTCAAAATTCAATCAAATAGTTCTAACAAATGTTTGAAAACAATTTTGATAAAACAAGTATCAACCGGATTTCTGTAGTTGTACAAAATGACTAACTAAGAATTGAAAATCATAAATTACAACTCACGCAGCAGAGTTACTTCCAAAACTTCTATCAAAAACAATAATTATTAAACATATAATATCGTTTAATGATTGAGATCCAAAATCGAAATAAATACTTGTAAAACAGTGAAATTAGATTCAAATGAAAATTATACATGAGATTCTATTACAATTAATTTAAATAAAATACAACCTCTAAAACCACCTATCCCAGACGACTTCTCCCATGAAGTGTCCAATCCAAAGTGCGAGTCTTCTGACATAGACTGCTCTGCACTACGTCCATATGTTCCTAAAAAATAAAATGGGAATGAGCTCGAAAGCCTAGTGGATCATTCTTATACATCGCACACATTATACAGACCAAAACCCAAAATAATACAAACACTTCCAAACATTAGGCGTTTCAAACATTCATTTAGTTTTGGTTGAAGTCTAAGACCGTAAGAGGGTTGAGATGCCTCTCGATATCCTCTGTGATCTGAATCAGAAAAAATCTCAAGTAACGCCTAAGGCCAGTTACTTGTCAGAGTCACAATTCAAGGGAGTGTACTTGCTAGCACGAAGTACCATCTCTTAAGGACTTCTAGCTATCCCAGACAGCTCCGGGTTGAGAATACCTACGATCCGCCTTGTAGCTCGTTGATCTCAAGCGGTGGCATATAGGAGATACCACTTCGATTCGTTTCAGGCTTGTTGATTGCACTAGTACGTGGAATCTTAATAATCCTTCGCCTTATTTTCGTTTTACAATCAAATTCAATCATACCAAACATCACACAACATGATAGAAAATTAATAGAATTATGCATGAAATTTAATAACAGTTCGAATAAATACTCCTTGTCATAAAAATGTAATTTCCGTGGCATTCAAATGAATAACTAAAGCTATATAATGCATTTCTTTATTTATGTATCATGAATTAATCATGTATGAAATGAATTTGTTAAACATTCTCCACACTATCATCCAAACACTATCATTTAAGCATATCAAATAAGTCCAATAAATTTTCTAATGAGATTCTAATTAACCTAAAACTATTCAAACAAATTCTTTGAATTTTTAAATCTATATAACAAGGAAATCACGCCCACCTGGATTTCTCGGATTTACCTTGCTTCCGCCTCGTAGAGATTTCATTACGTTCTGAAGTCATTAATCTGTAATTAACAATCACAATACTAAATCTCTAAGCTCTAATAATTTATTTATAATTAATTAAAGTAATTCTAGGTTTGGATATTCTTAAACTCTCATATTTACTTTATTCTACACCAGAGCCTTTTCCAAAAATCCTTATTTTTGTCAGATCTCAAAATAAATCTAACCTAGGATCACTGAAACTCTAGAATCTCCTTCAGTACCCCACTTTCAATTTCAAAAATAATTCATTCATATTCAGTAATTTTCATTCCGATTTAAAGTAAGGTCTTCACATCAAAATTTTGAACTGAGCTCTAAAATTAATAATTATTACATAAGAAAGTGTCTAATTTAATCTTCTTTAACTTAAATAAATTAAATTTCAATCTTAAAACTCTCTAAGAATTTCTATAATTCCCAAATAAATAATTTCTACGTGAATAACACAATTCCAACATTCCAATATTCGCCTCTAACCTTCAAATAATTATATCTATCAAAACAAAACTATTCGAATAATTAATATTCATATTTAACTCCCAATTCCATATCAAAAATCTCAATTTTTAAATCTAAAACTCGTAAACTCCAAATCTCTATTTCAATACTCATAATCTAGCAATTTCATCATTTTAAGCCAATCAAAACTAAAAGATTCGAGGTAAATAAAATATACCTTTGAAATGATTTATAAAATAATCTCAGAGATATTCATTGCTCTATAATTTTCTTCCTAACAATAGAAAATTTACATATCAAATTTACTAGGCTTCTACTACATTTCCAAATTAAATAAAATAATCTAAAGCTTAAGACCATTCAAAAATCCTCTTAACTCTTAAATAAATAATTTCTACTTCAATAAGAAAATTTTAATATTTAATATTTACATCAAGACTCCAAATAATTTTAATCTCCAATCACCGAACTCCCAACTACAATCATAATCACCATTCACATTCATTCTAGGCCATCCACATGAAATTCCTTATAAAAGGGTTTCCAAAAATTCGGATTCCCCATTTCACCACATCACCATACAAAACTATAGAACAACTTTAATTCTGATTGTTACCTTAAATGTTGAGCAGATCAAATTTTATGCTTGCCCAAAGGATTCTCACATCCAAAACCTCCAGATCTTTTCAAAAACTTGTAGATCCTTCAAAAACTGCAAATGAACAGTCAAAACTTCCAAAATTTAGGCTAGAATTACCAATTCATCAATTTTAAAGGAAGATCTGAGCTCAATTCGCTATATATCATTCCATGCTTCAAGAACCCCAAATCGTCGATCCCTTTAGCGATTTTGATATGGTTAGCCTATGAAAATTAATTTAAACAAGTTTAAGGCTTCAAAATCATACCTTAGATGCTTAAAATTGCTCTAGATTTGATCTGGATCATTTTGACTATCTCCAAGTGAAAATCGAACCTCCGGTGACCAAGATCGAACGCCCCCAAATTCTGTTCTGTTTCGTTCCTCTCTGTTCTTCGTTTTCTCTTCCCTGTTGTGATTAAAAATGGGATGAACAGTAACCCATGTGAACATTACCGCATGATTACTGTTCATAGAAGAAATTTTTGCCCAGTTACACTTTTTTTCGAAAATAGTTCAAAAACCTCCCATAAGTATCTTTTTTTTTCGATTTTTTTTTCAACTTCAACCAATGAGATTTATTTTATTTCTTTAATAAATATTACAATAAACATTTAAATCTAATTTTCAGACATTTTAATATTTATTTATTTAGTATTTTTAAAAAATATTTATTTAATTTTGTCTTTTTTAAAGCATTACTAAATCTAAAATTTATATTATTTATTTATTTATTATTATTATTCGTAAAAACTATTATTTATTTCATTTTTATTTTTTTGGTTATTTTATTTTAAATTCTCATTTTTTTACACAAATAATATTTTATTTAATGCTTACTCGCGAGGTGTATGCGCTCGTAAAATTGTGGGGTGGTACAACCTACCCCCCTTAAATAAAATTTTTTCCTCAAAATTTGAATCACGTTAATGTCCAATTGACCTATTCTCCTCCCCCCCCCCCCATAAATAAAATTTGTAGAATATGCTAATCCTTACTTCACCTTGTTAGCTACCCCGCAAGTGTACGAGATCGCAATAGTAATAACCGGTGAGACCGGATATCGTCCTCAGGGAACGCATAAAAATTAACTATCTAAAAGCCCAATTTACTATCAATTTAAACTTTATTAAAGCTACAAATTCGATTGATTAAGAATTAGAATTAAACTTGTGAAAACAGTCAAATATAAAATTGAAA
>JAJIYU010021184.1:0-10130 GCA_030144865.1 Tinospora cordifolia | reverse complement strand
TTTTTTTTGGTAGGGTCGGCAGCGCAGCAACAAAGACTTCGACGAACCAGCACTAGCATCAAATAATAGAAATCAACAATAGCGCGAACTGCAATTGATCAACGAAGAGCAACGAGCAACGACACCCGTTTAGATCTAAAACACACATAGATCTCTCTTTCTTAGAGTCTCTAATCATCAATCGCTGCGAGAGGAGAACGTGTACATGGTGAAGCTGGCGAACAGCGACGATGAACAATGCGAGCAATGGCAATAGATCTTGCAAATCGAACGACTACTGAGCGAACAGACAAATCTAAGTGTAGATCTACAGCAAAGAGCAACAAACAAAACATCGGCGGCGTCGGAGATTCACAATAGTTTTCAGATCAACAGGAATCAATAGTAGCAGAAGGGGAAACGAAAATCGCAAGCACAGATCTGTACCACGAACAAGAAGATGCTGTGAGTTCACTGATTTCCGCTGGCCGACTAGCCGGCAGATTGCGAAGAAAACCAAAAGAGGATCACATAGAATTAGGCTCTGATACCATGATGAAAGAATTGAATATTATTGATTGAATGAATTAACAATAATATTACAATGATATATATATATATATATATATATAAATTCCTAAATATATAAAAGGAAATAGAAATATAAGATATGGAATTGATATTATATAGTATATTATAATATCTTATTTATAACATATAAGATATTATAATATTTCATATATAATATACCAACAAAAATAATCCAAATCTTAATTTTCATATAACTACCACTGTTATTAGTTTTCTAGTTAACTTTAATCCAATTCAGTATCAAACAGCTGTGAAATTGGCTCAAATTCAGTCCTTAAATGGATTATCTTCACCTTAGCTTCAAGTTTGCTATGCATATAGCAATTACACACCCCTCCTCTCAACCATCAATTCCACCACACAAAGTCATCTTGTTGGATATACTTGGTGTAGGATCAAAGGAGTTTTGGGTAGCACAATTTCAGAGAATCAATTGGCCTTCGTCAAAGGGAGGAACATCACGGATGCAATTCTAATGGCAAATGAGCTTGTTGAGGAGTATAGGGTGAGAAAGAAGGGAGGTGTGATTGTTCAGCTTGATATTGAGAAGGCTTATGATAGGGTTGATTGACAATACCTGGACTTTGTGTTGGAAAAGAAAGGTTTTAGCGAAAAGTGGAGGAACTGGATTCAAGGATGTTTGAAATCTATCACATATTCTATTTTCATCAATAGAAGACCAAGGGGTAAAATTGAAGCTAGTAAGGGTCCACTTTTCGATATGGTGGTTGGTGTGTTCGAGCGGATGCTTGACAAAGGAAAGGAGATGCACAAGATTAGAGGATTTGTGCAAGCAAAGATAGTCTGGAAGTTACGCATTTACAGTTCGCAGGCAATACTCTTTTGTTTTTTTTTATTTTTTTTAATTTTTTGGGATGGAGAGGTGTATAATGTGGAGAACGCCCTAAAAATGGTTCAATGTTTTTGCTGGGTTTTGGGAATGCAGCTCAATCTGTCTAAGACTTGTTTCGCTGATATCGCTCTGGAGGGGGAGGAGTGCATCAGATGGCAAGTAGGATTGGGTGTGCTATGGGAGAATGGGCTTTAAGGTACCTAGGTATGCCCATAGGAGGTAATCCAAGATCCTAAGGATTTTGGGAACCAGTTGTCTCTAAAGTAGCCAAGAGGCTTGACAGTTGGAAGAAAGTGTTTCTCTCCAACGAGCGACATCTCACTTTGATCAAAGTAGTTTTGGATGACTTACCGACATACTTCTTATCTATTTTCAAAATCCCTACAGGCGAAGCTTTTAAGATAGAAAGATTGATGAGGAGCTTTTTGTGGAAAGGTGGAGATGAGGGTCACGGATCGCATACAGTGGAGTGGAACATTGTATAGTTAGGAAGGAGTACGGGGACCTAGGGGTTGGAAAAGTTGTGAATAGGAACAAGGCCTTAGCTAGGAAATGGCTTTGGCAATTGCCTAAAGAGCAAGATCGTCTGTGGGCTCAAGTGATTCGAAGCATCCATGGCCGGGACATAAATGGTAGGGATACAGGAATCAAGAGGAGCGCAACATTCAAAAGTTCGTGGAAGTTCATGTACTCGTTATTTCATTGTTATTTGCTAGGTGTTCTTCTAAGAGTAGGGAACGGAGAAGATATTCGATTTTGGGAGGAACTGATGCTTTTGTCGGGCTATTTCCTAGGCTTTACACGCAACCCACAGACCATCATTGTCCAATTTCTTTTTCCAGAAGCTAGAATGCACGTTCAGGCCCTTCTCAGTAGGATCTTCATTTGAGATATTCCAAGAGAGGGCAGTGTGCAAAAGAGTAGAATGGCCTGCTAGAGATATTGAGAGATTGTGTGTTAGAGGACCGAAAAGACTGTATAGTGTGGAGTGTGGAGTCTTTTGGGAAATTCTCTTCTGAATCCTTCTTTTTACTCCTATCCAACGCTCATATGGTTATTCCAGAGACTCTTTCTAAAGCAAATTGGAAAACCTCAATCCCCTCCAAAGTCAAGTTTCTAGCTTGGGAGGTAGCCCTTAAGAAGGTGAATACGAAGGATATGATTCAGAAGTGCCACCCAACGGTCTATCTTTCTCCTTCGTGCTATTTTTTGTGCAACCTGAATGGGGAATCAGTGGATCATCTATTCCTTAGGTGTCCGGTCTCCAGCTATGTGTGGGATAAGTGGAGGAATCAGTTTCACATCTTTTCAAAGGTGAGTGTGTCGGACATTCCCTTCACAGTATGTCCTTTTTTGGATGAGATGTGTTTGAAGAAACGACTTTATTAGATGGTGGCTTGTCTGGCTGTGATATGGTGTTCCAAAGTCAGGTTTGGGAAGGTCCTCTAGTGCTTGCCTCCTTTTGGATTTCTAATAGTTCTCTTTCTTTGGGTTATTCCATGTCAGAATGGCTTCAAGGGGTGGGATAACATTCTATAATGCTTTTTGAGTTGGGGTTGATCTTAGTTGTATTCTCCTGATTGTCTCTGAAGCATTTCTCTTTCATCAATAAAACTTTTGTTTCTTTATAAAAAAATAAAAAATAAGTCCTGACAACCTTCTGAGATGAGTAAATCATCATAGTTACTATGATATCATCATCTTGAAGTTCTTTATATAAATTTCTCCTCCCCAGATAATTTCTTAGACTAAAATGTTTATCATCTGTTGGTGTCAGATGACATAAATATTCATCAATCAGTTAAATGCACTTCAACTAAGTGTATCTCAACAGGTGAAGACACCAGGAAAAAAGAGGCATTGAAACATATGGCTACCTTGTCTTCAATTACCGTTGCATGCACAATACTTGTAGACATGGGAATCTGTACCCAATAACATCAACCTCCACATCACTGGATCATGCGCTACACTGAAATTTACCTTGTCAGTGGACCATTCTATCTCCAATTTTCTACAATCTACAGAATCCAAATAATTAACAAAGGCACTTAGAAATTCATCACTCTTTCTGATAAGGGAGACCATGTTTTACATAGTAATATCAATTAGAATTATTTCCAGTGGTCTTCGTATGAGTAGAAAAGCAAATACAGCACAAGATTAGACAACTGGAGACTCACATGGTATCTTCTGAATGATCTATAATA
This sequence comes from Tinospora cordifolia, assembly GCA_030144865.1. Lineage (NCBI taxonomy): Eukaryota > Viridiplantae > Streptophyta > Magnoliopsida > Ranunculales > Menispermaceae > Tinospora > Tinospora cordifolia. The sequence continues at coordinate 6,497 of JAJIYU010021184.1, read as the reverse complement.
ATTATGTTGTTTAATTATAGCAAATTCAACTCAGAAAATATTAAAGAATGCAACAAATAAGGTGTCTCATTGCGAGGTCAGATAATTAAATTAGTTATATTATATCTGGGGTGGGTCACTGAACTATTTATTAAATGCAGAAAAAGACGCATACCTCATGATCACCACCTTGGCCTCCAGCAGGGGGAATTTTCCCAGGATTATCTGGTGGATGAACAAGAACTGCTAGCAAGTTTTGACCATCTGGATGCAGAATTCCAGAAATATCAAGAGAATGTCTCCGGAACATCCCCTTCGGTAGAACCATTTTATGCCCGTTCAAATAAACTTCTGCAGCATAATTGATTGCACGGAAGTTCAAATCCACGTGCTGATTGCCTGACTACAAAGTTTAAGTTTTTTTATTGGAATTGTATCATTAATAAGTTAATCACATAATGGTATTAATAGTTCTTGAAATAGATGCTGCAAACTCTAAACACATTTTATTTCATTGAAATAGAACAGAAAAAAAAAATTGTGAAGAATAACCAGGTAGTGAGAAGTCTATGAGGTGCTTTAAGATTATCTCTATACCTTCAGCTCATAATTTTGAACCTCAATAGTATATTTCATGTACTAATACACTAGAGGAAAGCACGTCTTATTAAAAGCTATCCATAAGCCATTGGGGAGATGTCTGGAGCTTAACAAAACCAGACACACACACAGACACACACAAAATAAAATAAAATAAAAGACAAAAGACAAAAAATAAAAAAGCTTCTCATTTCCTGCTGGATCAAAAACCACTTCACTGAAGTCTTATTTAGCCAACTATTTTGTTGTCTCAACTCAATAAAGTCTTTTGCCAGCTAAGTAGGGCTCGACTACATGGATATGCTTCCTCCACATTGTATTACCAAAGCTTAAGTCAATAGTTATAGTACAAGCAGTTAGATATTTGCTAACTACCTTAATCCTTACCTTTTCTATTAATGATCGCTTGATATGCATTGTTGAGCTCTCACTGACCAGCTATGGCTTTTATTTCAAGTGATTTCTACTATAATATTAGAGTGCTAGCTATATAAGAGATCTTGGCTCCGAGTAGTCTTGTTGTTGAAAGCTGACACTACCAAGTTCCGCACCTGCATAATTGGTATTTGTCTCTCTTATATCTCCCTCTCAGAATGGAACCACATACGGAGAGTGTCAAAGATAACTTGATCTACATTATTGGGCCTCCACTTAGCAGCTGTAACTTCGAGGTCAAGTGATTTCTAACACTATATGTCTTCTTCTACTTCTATCAGTATCATTAAATGGTAATAGGTTACTCTTCCTAACTCGCACATCTAACAGTTTTTATAATACGTGTCCAAACCATCTTCATAGTTCTCTCTCATTTTAGCAGGGGCTAATCCTACCACTTCTCAAACATGATTTTCTTTTTTAATCTTATATTTTCTTTTCTTCTTTTCAAAAATCCATCGTAATGTTTGCAATTCCGGTATACTTAATTTGTTAATGCATTGTTTCTTTGTTTCCCAACATTTTCTCCAATAGAAGCACGGTTGAACAACCTCATCATTACATCTAGAAGTAACATAATCTTCCTCCATTAGGTAAAGTATAGAATGGATAAGAGATTGACAGGTATAATGTGAAAGCAGTACAGAAACTTACTTTCCTTTTAAATTGTAAATATAGCAAGAAGTAGAGATCTGTCTGCAACTCACCTCTTTCTATAGCCTCTTTGATCCAACAGTAAGGCACAAAACCCAAGGTAAAATTGGTTCTTGGTTCAAGTAAAATACTGCAGGTAAAGTTTCTTTTATCATTTTCAAGTTTCTCTTTAAAAGACTCTCCTTCATTTCCTTTGGATTAGAAGCAAATTAACTTTACCTAGGACACTCAAAATCCAATATTCTTTGTCCCCCATCCAAAGAAAGACGATACATGTTATCTTAGAAGATGTTCTGTTATGTAGACCTCTTTTAGGTGTGATGACGAGTATACTAGATCAACATTAATGAATTGTCTTTTGCCATTAATAATCTGGAACAATAACATAAAATATCAACTCACTTGCAGCATTAATTCCCTAGCCTTTCACATTAAAGAATCTATTCGATGGCCTCCCAACTATATCATTACAAAATAACACGAGGAACTAGTTCCAATGTCACTACTAATTGGTGAAAAGCATCCTAAAGGGAAATAATATTGAGAAGTTTCTACTATAATATGTGTACCACAAATGCAAACACATACTCCACAAGCAATCTCATCAATAAAAGAAACCATGATTTTGCGTTCTTCATAAATACCATATAAAAGGGACCTATAGTCTAGCAATAACTGAGCAGAAAATGAAGATATGAAGAAGAGAGAAGAGGGAGCCAGAGCAATGGAGAGAGACAATGAGATGGGCACAAAAATAAAATAAAATTATCATCATTCCTAACGATTAAATGTGCTCTCACCATAGAAATGAAAATGGCGGGACGCACCTCCATTCAAGAACAGTCGAGGTCCTGGTTGAGTTTTAGCTAATATGGGGAGTTTGATAGCGTGACATAAAATAAATTAAAAATTGCCTACGAAACCCTAACAAAGGGTACTGCATCAAAGATTAACCTATGTAGGCATAGAATTAGTAAATATTTAAGTGAAAATAGAAAATAAAAGGCACAAAACTCTTGCTATTGGAAGTTCTAGGTTATGGAAAGGGTTATCTGGATCCAAATTCATGACCTGGTGCGCCAATATGGAAGAGTAAACTCTGATTACTAATGCTAACAATAGAGCAAAGGAAAACCCAAAGAAATAACATGGTAATTATTAGCAACATAGCTATAGATTTAGCTTTTGCTATGGAAGAATGGACTATGGGGATTCATGTAGTTGATTACAGTAATTAGAGAAAGGCTTTACGATTGAGTTGAGTGAATTGAACTCATGAACTCAGGTTCTACAAAGCCATCTTACCTCTTACCAATGTGCGAAGCATGTCTTCTAGAAATCACATAAATATGAAACAACAGCTCAAAACTCTAAACAAGGAAGCCTAGAGCAAAAGAAATGAACTATAAAAGAGATAAACTTCAAAGTTGACATACCAATGTGCACTGAAAAGTAGTGAAAAACCAAAATGTGTAGTATTCCCTTCCAGAATCAGCAATGTCTATAATAGCCTCATTTTCCAATCCATAAAAGGGATCTGGTATGAGGTTGTTCTTCAAGAGGGTTCCTAAAACACTAGAAACAAAATTGGTATTAGTTCAAGCAAAAAATAAAGGATAATATTTTGCTTATGTAAGCTGTGTTACAAGTTGTAGCATTCACAAAATAAGCATAAAATAATTCCAGTGAAAGATTGCTCATGATAATATGCTAGATGTCTTGCACTTATAACTACTCTAAAAGTCTTTAGTTGCTAGTAATTAATGAAATATTATTATAGTACAAAATAATTTCACGGAAATGTTGAAACCATTTTTGTGTCATTTTTAGTTGCCAAACTCGTGTGCTATTATCATAAGAAACACAGAATTTCTTTCCTCAACTCTAACACTTTTATACCATGTATCAAGTCATACCTTTTTTCTAATTAACCAAAAAGTTTAATGACAACGTTTTTGCTCATTCACAAATTTCCACATACATGATGCACAAAGAAAGAGACAAATATTTGTAATTTATGTGTCGCACCCTTGATAAGACATAGTAGACAAGAAGCAGTTTATGTGGCCTACCAATGTACTTGGAAAGCAAGTCATAGTTAAGTTAATGTGAATATGAATAAGTAGAGTTTTTGTTAGGTGAGTTTCCATGTGTATTTTTGTTTGACTATTCCTACACAATTAATGTAGACATTACAAGCTTATGCAAGCAAAAAATAGCTATGTACTACACAAATTCAAACTAGTTCAAATTTCATTTTACTAATGTTAAAAGAAAAAAGAAAAAAAAAACTATAAAAATCTATACACCAGTCCTTCTGTTCAGATCAACTAGTCTTTGTGAAGACACCACATATCTAGACGAACAAATAATTGCTAAACTTCATTCAGTAATCACAAAAATATCTTGACCATACTAATGACCTCAAAAGTAGTAGCAGACTGGTGATGACAATTGCAACTCTTGCTACAATGTGGTTAATATGGCTGGAAAGTAAGCAACATATTTTTGAGGATAAAGCTAGATCGAGTTGCGAATTATAGGATGCTACTTCATCTCTAGCAAGCTTTAAGGTAATTTCTTTTAAGATTAATGGAAACTACACCCTCGGAGATTAAAGGACTGGTTCAGCTGCTTGAATGTAGTGTGAAGTTTGTTTTTACTGTTTTACTTCATCTACTTTGAAATATTGAACAAGTACAAAAGCATCACTTTTCCACACAAAATTTCAACAGGAACACCCCTTCACTTAATCTCAAATCAAACTCATTGCAGTCAACCAAGGAACTCATTTCACCACCAACATCAAATAAAACAAAATAATTTTTTCATTAAAAAAAAAGGCAAATTAAAGCGGATTCAGAAAAACAATTCAAGTAACTATCGGAAAAAAAACAGCATCATTTTGATATTTAAACATTTGGTTTACAAATTCAATTTCTCGTTCGCTATCTTTTTTTCCTTTTTTTTCACCATTCAAGTTTATCATCAACTCAGTAACAACCGATGAACACGGAACAAAACATAATCACAAACAAACAAACAAACAAAGAAGATGAAAATGTGATGCTCACGTTCCAGGAACCACAGCTTTCATCCATGGCGACGAAGGTCCGGTCGGAGGATAAGTCGTGGTCAGCTGAATCCCTGTCTTGTCGACCTCCGTAGATCTCGCTGCAAGCCATTTCCCTGAATCCAGCTTCCTCTTCCCAATCTCTGCCATTATTAACAGAACCCTACCGCTGGAAAGAGGAGAAGCAGAGAGAAGCAGAGTTGAAAATTTGGTGTCTGTGATCAGTGACTCGAGGAGAAGTGTAAGACTTCGAAGTTCAACTACCGCTTGAACCGGGGAAAACCACAGAGTAGTATTTATTCGAAACTTACCGTGTAATAAAATGCCAGTTAATATATATGCTACCATGTAATAGTCATTTTTAATAAACATACACTTTATTAAAATTTCTTAATGACAGATTTCAAGTACGATATTTTGATATAAAACAATTAATTGTAACTTTTAAATTTTAAAAAATAAATAATTTTAGAGTATGCGAGTAAAGGCATCCTCAACACTGGTTTGATGACGATGAGGTGACACTCTATGAAGCATCACGTCATCCGAACAGCGTTGAGTGTTTGGTTTATACCAAGCACTCAACGCTCTTCTTCCCCTTTTAAATAGAAGTAATGAGTTGCATATCTTTATTTTTTATTTTTTATTTTTCATTATTTTATAAAAAGTTACAGTAATATGTTATTGTCCTCAGCGTATTAAATGAACGATGAGAATGTTCTTAGGACGTCTTCAATGACACCCAGACAATGAGCGCGCCAGCTCATTGTTTGGACGCAATGTAATTAAAAAAAATTAAAAAAGATTGTTGAGCACTCGACCTACACCGAGCACTTAACAATCTTTTGCTAAGGTAGCGCTCCACTGAGTGTTACCTCAGCGGACAATAAACTCTCATTAGGGTTGCCCTAAGGTTAGAGAAGGGCATCCAAAAAAAATTAAAAATAAAAGAAAATGATGCTATTAATTATTAATGTAAAATTAATTAAGATAATTAGAGATGTGGATAAATGTTAAATATATATATATATATTTAATGCGTTGGTACGTAATTTTAGAAAAAGATATTAATATATTATGTGATACTGATATTTAATATTTAGCGTAGAAACCAAACCCGGCTTGTCTGGTACGTAATTAGGAGCGTCCTCGCATCGATAATGAATGAATTGGCGGACAACTCAGCAGTCCCATGCTAATAGTAACGTTTAGATTTATTTGTTTGGGGTGGGCCCACGTGCCGTTCTTCTAATCACGTGCAGTGTTGCCTGGCAAAATCTTCTGCTAGGTCACTCTGTCGGTGAGTGAGTCTCTGCCTGATTTGACGTGAAGTTTTCAAAGGCGATTTGGAATTTTGGATGGATGGATGATTTTTACAATATTCTGAGCATAGGAAATTGTGAAATTAAATATTATAATGAACCTATCATCTGCATTATATATATATATATATATATAAGTTTCATATTTGAACTGCCTGATTCTGTCGGGGTCTTAAGCAAGAAGCACGCACGTCATATATTATAAATTTTCTAAGATTGGGTCTTAAAGCATTTTCAGGGCTTATTGGGTGCGAAAAATGACGCAGGGTTATTCCTAACCGTCCGTCATTTTATCGTATTTTTATAATTGTAAATATAGATATAATTAAAGAAATTTTAATTATATTTTATTTAAATTAAATATTACATTTTAAAAAAAGTTTTGATACTAACTTAAATTAAAATTTTAATTATTTAAATTTTTTCTAGTTATT
>JAJIYU010021183.1:0-10128 GCA_030144865.1 Tinospora cordifolia | reverse complement strand
ATATATATATATATATAGCTTAGGCAAGGTAGAATTCCAAACTAGTGATTAGTTGGTCTAGGAGCAAGTAGTCACAAAGTTGAAAATCAAAACCTAAAAAGGGATTAAGGTTATCAATTTTCATCGACCCCTTAATGAAATCGATTTTATTAGGAATATTTTGATTATAGATTAAAAGTAAGCATGCGTGTGTAATTTTTTAAGCACAAAAATGGCAACTTGATGAATGAGACTCCTCCCAACTTGAATGAATCTATCATTTACAATCTTAGTTTCTAGAGGTTGTTTCCACTACTTGAACCTATGAGCACCTAATCACACGTGAACAACTCTTACCATTATGCAAAGGCTCCCCTTCATATTAGCCTTTGTCATAAACTACAGTAAATTTGGGTATTTTGTCATTGATGCCAAAATTGTTTGATCTCTAGTTTGGTTAGATTGCATTTAGTTTATAATTTACATTTTTTTTGTTGAAACTTATGATTCACGTATTCAGGTACAGTTTTCTGTATTCAAAACTTAGAAATATGAAAAATATTTATGGTGTTTGTTGAAACTTGAGAATAGTTTCTCAAAATTATGAAGAAAATAAGTTGTTTTCTGAGTTTTCACTTCTTGAGTTGTATTCTGCTCTTCAGACCACAATGCAAACGCAGTCTTAATTCTTCACAACAAAATTTGAATTACCTTCCTTGAATTAATTCTGTTTTTCAAGGAAAAGTCGAATTTCAGACCCTTGTTGATAATGACATATCTGATAATTCCATGTCCAAGAAGTAAATGCTCATTGCAGTTAATCTTATGTGAATTTGAATTTGATATTTTCTTTTATTTATAGGAGGAAAAAAACAAGGCTGCTGCATTGAAGAATGCTTATGTTTTAATGGGAAGACATCAACTTGAGCTTGCTGCTGCTTTCTTTCTGCTTGGAGGTGATCCTTCTTCAGCAGTCACAGTCTGCGCCAAAAACCTTGGAGACGAGCAGCTAGCTCTAGTAATTTGTCGACTAGTTGAAGGCTGTGGTGGACCATTAGAATGCCAGCTCATATCAAAAGTTTTACTTCCTTCCGCAATAGAAAAAGGAGACTGCTGGCTTGTGAGCCTTCTTGAGGTGTGTGGGAATATGGAATGTAGCCTTTTGTCCATTTTTTTTAATGAAATATTTTCATATCCCTTGCTGATTAGAAGGCACCTAATGGTTTTGGCACTTTAATTTCAAATGACCTTAATGTGCAGTGGGCAATGGGCAATTACTCTCAATCTTTTCTGAAATTGCTTGGTTTCCAATTGGATTCACTGATTGAAAAGTCAGTTCTTTCCTCAAATTTAGCTGCATTTTCTGACCCAAAAGTTGGTCAGTACTGCACAATGTTAGCAACCAAAAATCACATGAAGAATTCAGTAGGAGAGCATGCTGCTGCAGCACTAATTAGGTTGGCTACAATAATGACTTCAACAGCATTAAACAGATGTGGGCTCCCAGTAAGTATAATGATCTATAGCTTTACTTACCTAGCATTCAAATGATGGCTCAATTTAGTGCAGTTTCCTTCTTATAGTTCTTTTTGCTTCATTTCAGATGTTATGTCACTTTATTTTACTATCTTGATTAAAGCTATCGCGAACTTCTTTTAGCCCATGATTTCGCATATTTGAGCATTTGAGCTCAAGCCGCTCCGTCCTCATCCCTTCCTTTACAGCTTTTCTTCATTTTTAGAAAGTTATCACGAAGCTATACTCGAGTTTGTAATTTCTTAATTTTGATAAACTTTGTTACTTGAATTCCAATGAAATCTACCAAGGATATGCCTTCCCACCTTATGCTTCCTTATGATAATAGAGGTTTTGACACCATCAATGACGAGCTTGGACAGGATTTTGTCAAACGTATGATTTATTATTTGAGATTCCAATCTATTTTGGTGACTGCAAATTATTATATCTTTTCACTTTGTTGAGCAGTTATTCTCTTGCTTGTTTGTTTGAGCTTATAACGGAATTTCATTATTGATAACAATCATTTATTTCCAGCTTGAAGCTCTTGAAGTTCTTTCATCTTCTGTGAGTGCGGTTGAGGGTAGAGATCAAGCAAGCACTTTAGGTATGAACCATGGGATTTTCCATGAAATACTGAAGACATCACAAACTGACTTCCTGAACTGGTTGTCTGTTGACGTGGCTTTACATCTAGAGTCCAATAAGAAATTTGATTTGGCATCACAATACATTTCAAAATTGATAAAAGAGCATCCAAACTGGCCGGGCACCATGTTGTCGTTTTGTGGGATGTTCAGCGAGGAGGATGAGGCTTCTTATCACAAGCAAATGCTGGAAAATTGCCAGCAAAAGCTTAAATTGGGGCTAACAACTTTCGAGCGGAAGTATTCTATAAGCTCTGTTGGTTTGATGAGTATGGTAATGTGATTCAGTTCTTTGGTTTTTGTTTCCTCTCTTACTTTCGTTTTTCTTCGACACCCATTCCTATGCCTTCTAATTTTTGTTTAATTTATTTGATTTATGCAGATCTTAGTCTTTTCTTGCAATAATGGCGTAATTTTTCATGGCTATCACGTATTACATGGTTATATTTCTCGAGAATATTCACAGGATACAAACCATGCATTTGATAGTATCCTCCAATCTCCTCCTCTGCCTGAGCTCTTTCTAAAGGCACTTGGAGAGTTTGCATGTTTTATTGCCTGTTATCTTGTGGCATGCGGCACCACTTTTTACCCTCCAACCCCAAGTTTTCCTAGTTTGGTAGTTTCTGAAAATAATAGTTCAGGCCACTTAAATGCTTTTAATCTTCATCTAAAGGGCCTTGTATGCTTGGTAAAAAGCTTGAGAGATATGCTGAAGATATATTGTCCTGGTTTCCTTCCTGAAGATCTCTATATGAAAGCCTTGACTGCTTTTGAACTTATTGAATATTATATGTTTTTTGCTTCAATGTGGCTTCAAAGAAATATGAGAGATCTCATTCTGCTAATGCATCCCATATTTATTAAAAGAGAACGGGACATTCCACCAGGAATTAATTTCACAGAGCCAGAACTTGTGTTCCATAAAACTAAATTAATGATTTACAGGTCATTGGGTGCTTCTGTAGAGGGTTTCCCAGTTGCTACATGCAACCAATTGCCAAACGAACAAAGTTCTCGGTTAGATATTCCAATTCCAGATGGTGAAAGATGGTTACTTATTGGAGCTTGTATCTGGACAAAACTATCCTATTTCAATAGAGATCAGCTCAAGTCAATGCCAGACATTGCTGAAGACAATTGCCCATCCAGACTTCCTAGAATTTCTTCTTTGACATGCAGCTATGAAGCTTTTGCTTCTGATGGAAACGTTGCAGTGAGAGCATTTGAGGAATTATCAGTATTTTTGGAGAAGTTATTGAGAAGCATATTTGCATGCATTTCCTCTTCTCTTGCAAAACAGCTGGAATCATTCTTCCGTAAGAAAGTAGAGAGTCAGTGTTCTGATGGATTTCTTGTATGGTTAGAAGCATTTATCAAGTCTCAACCAAGAGCCTTGTATGAACATCTCAAACAGGAAAATGGTGACTTGTCAATGATTATTGATGAAAATAGTTCATCACTTCTTGCAATTCTATGGGAAATTTCTACCTATCCAGAGGAAATAAGGGAAGGTCTTCTGCTAGAAAAGTTGCAATGTTTCCGATCTATCTGTCAAAAGTCATGTAAAGGCTGGAGATACCTTCACAAAAGCATCATGAATGAGGTTGAAAATGGTGACAATACTAACAATAAGCACGCAAGTAATGTTGGCTCCATGTCTCCCAAATTTCAAGCGTTAACATCTAGTGGAAGGGGATTCAATGAAAGCCACAGTTATGTAGGTTCCAGACAGAAAGATTCTACTGTTACCACTGAAGTTACATGTTTTGAGAATCCAGAGTTGATTTGTAAAAGAAATGGAGAGCTGTTGGAGGTACTTGCTTTTGTTTTGTTTCTTTAAAGCTACATAATGTTGCAAATTTAAAAACTCAGGTTTATGAATTGGTTGATTCTTGTCTGAGTGTTTCTTTGGTTAATTTCCTGGCTCTTGTAGGCTATTGTCGTCAAATTTTCTTTTACTTTCTGCAGGTAATGTGCATTAATTCTATAGATCAAAGACAAGCTGCACTTGCCAGCAATCGGAAGGTTAGTCATCATTTGCTATTTCAGGCTTTGTTTTGAATTTTGTAAACATCTGACACTGTTAAGGTGAATGCACACAAAATTTTTTTGATTGGTGGGAGTTTTTTCTGTCTTACAGAACTCTTGTTGTCTAAGCAGTGGTAATTGATTATATATCTTCAGGTAACTCCTTTTTGTTCGAGGCTTTCTTACAAGTTGGACCATAATGGTAGGAGTGGATGACTATTCTTGTAGGTAGAAGCAAATAGTGGACATGCAGCAAGTTTTTGTCACCCTGAAAATTGTTGCCATGTGTGTTTCAAAATGAATGTCTTAGATGAAATACTTTTGAGATATGTAGTTCATTCGAATTTTGGTCTCATGTTCAAAGTACAAAGAAATGTAGGCTGGGATAGCCTACACAAACAATGTGGAGAGAGCCAGCCATTGCTTACGGATGGAGTCCACACCATCACTGTAGACTGATTCCAGATAAAGAGAAATAAACGAAGATTGCACAATTGAATTCGTTCCAGATTTTGAGCCTATGGTAAAAATTTCCTTTCAATACTGAGAACAAATAGAAAATCTCAAAAAACCCTATTCTCCATATTTTTTCTCTCAGCGATTTTCCTTAAGCTGTACATGTCAAAAAGATGGAGAAAATGACCTTTTCTTAGCTTTATTCTTTCTCTCCCACCTCCAATTGAAAAAGAGTTAGTTGGCCAATTGGTTATAGGTTTCATGATAAAAATAAGTCTAGGTGCAATAGACACCTGTAAAGACGAAGACTTTCTGAAGTTGAAACTATAAAGTGACACCTATGAATACAGGAAGACTCAAATGGTCAGAATTAATGTGTCATAGGATCTCCTTTTATCCACTGGGTGCTGAGTTGGAGTTTGGCCCATGAAATACATTGGTCTTTCATTATGCGGCAATCCCCTTGCAACAGAGTTTTGGGCTTTGGTTCTTTCAAAGATCTCAAAAAGTTAGGTGGGTGGAAGAGGGCTCTTTCTAAGGATGGTAGATTGGCATTGATCCAGGCAGTCCTATTGTCCGTTCCTGCTTATACATGTCAGTTTTTAAAATTCCAATATGGTTAGCACTAAACATTGAGGGGGAGTTTAAGGATTCTTGTGGGCAGGCCCTGAAGTGACTAAAATTTCACATTTGATCTGGAGAACGGTTTAAAAACTTTTAAGATGTATAGGTCTTGGGATTTGGAATATATCATTGAAGAATGTTGGCTAATGTAACAACAAATGAATATGGGAGATTTTTGGTGAATCCTCAGTCTTCATGGGCAAGGGCCATTACTTGCTGCCATGGAAAAATTTTCCTTGAGGGTGCTGCAAGAAGAACCCATGACTTAACTTCCCCTTGAATATTTATCTCCTAATTGGTAAATCAACTGGCTCTGCATTTGGAGTGTGAAGTGGGAGACCAACAACTCATTCTTGTTTTTGGAGGATGGATGGTTGGAAGGTCTCAAGCCGGCTTCATTAACCTTTACTGACTTTCCCAAATTCACGACCAACCTATTTGTTCTTTTCTCGCTTATTATCAGTGTCCTCATCCCTCAAAGGAATCTTCAGTTTCCTAGAGCACTACTGTGTCTTGAACTAGTAGAAGTGGAGTTCCTTTTATCCTTTCTAATGTTGCCTTAGCTCAGGCTCCAGATAGATTCTGCTAAAAACTAGATTCATCTGAAAAGTTCAGTAATCCTCAGTCTCCTACCTCTTTTGTCAATCAACTTCTAATTATCACCATGGTTTTGCTTATTTATGGGAGCATTTATCCCATCTAAAGTTACGATGTTTGGTGGATATTGTTCCACGAGAAACTTAACTTGAGTGACAGGTTACAGAAGAGGCTTCCCAATCCTTGGTGTGTATTATGTGGACAAGACGGATAATTTGGACCACGTCTTCTTTTCACGTTAGATGGCTAAAAGTCTTTGGAGTAGATGGCACATATTTTCTGGATGGCATAATTTCCGTGCCTACTTGACTAGTCGACTTCATTGAAGTCCTATCATGGGATAGAGCCCGGTTACTTTTATAAGATGCGAAAGGTGGTGGTGAAAAGTGAAAGTAACTTATGGGACGAAATTGAACTGAAGCCTTTGGGTCTATGTGTTTCCTTTAGCGAAAGGCTTCTCGGTGTTAGAATGGTTGATGGGTTGGGATAATTGTACGTGCATGCATATGGAAAATGGGAAAGTCTAGTTTGTGATGTTAAAATTTAGGCTGTATTGTCATAAGACTCACTGCTGATGAATGATGTATCCCTTGATTTGAATTATTAATATACTTTTTATAACACCTCCAAAAAGAAAAAAAAAATACCGTATGGTGATCATTTACCAGGTTACCTGAGAATTCTCACTAGTGGAAGGCCACAGTGATCTTTTCTCTTTTAATATGATTAATGGTTAGGATTTTGTTTGTGGCTGCCTAATAGATATAGGATTTGTAATGGATGACTGAGGAGCTGGATTGTTGAGGTTATTAAAACTGCTTGGCATCCTTTCAATGTTGTAGCTTTGGAGCTAATTTTAATGCTTAGATTTTTTGCCAAACTTTCTCTTATTTTAACGTGTTTTTAACTATATTATATTCCTTGTTTCCTTTGTGAGGCTGTTCTTTAAGAGTTGTGTCTAGATAAATAATGTTTCCATTCCCCATAACTTAAAAATTTAATTCCCATAATGATTCTTTGAGCCATGTTAATGGAAATGGAACTGGATCACTGATTAACATTTTCGTTGTCTAGGTTTAATATATCCATGAGTTTCATATTTATGTGTTGATTTTTTCAACCGTTGCCTGTTCTCAGGGGATAGTATATTTTACATGGAAGGATGATGAACAATCTGAGAACCACTCGGACTTTGTCTGGTCAGAGGCAGATTGGCCAAGGGATGGGTGGGCTGGGTCTGAATCCACACCAATTCCTACGCCAGTATCACCAGGCATTGGTCTCGGTAGCAAGAAGGGAGCACACCTTGGATTAGGTGGAGCTACTATTGGAACATCTGTTGCAAGGCCAGGGAGGGACTTGACTGGAGGTGGAGCATTTGGAATCCCAGGTTATGCTGGTATTGGTGCGTCAAGTTTAGGCTGGGGTACACAAGAGGATTTCGAGGAGTTTGTTGATCCCCCAGCCACTGTAGAGAACATTCATACAAGAGCTTTGTCCAGTCACCCTTCCAGACCTTTCTTCTTGGTTGGGTCCAGCAACACTCATGCTTATCTTTGGGAGGTAAGAAATTTTAGAGAAATAGAAGGCATATGCTTAAGGCTTTTGTAAATTAAGTACTCTTATTTAGATCACTTGCGGAGCTGATTGGAGAGCTTGAAATGTCATGGAATTCTTTTCAATCTGGACTTTGGTCTCATGAAATTCACAATAAGTTTGTTCTAGACCCAATCCATTTCTCAACCAGTCAAACAAGTCTAATCAAACTCCATTTCGGGTTTTCACAATTGTTCCTACCTTCTCTCCTATAACACCACCAAAACGACGTGTATTTACCACATACCGCCAACATTGCATATGCATGCATTCAATAAAATAGGAAACTTCAAAGAAAAATGAAAACATGTATATTTTTTGTTTTCCTCTTGAGTTCATTGTTCTTCATTTTTTTGATCAAATTGTTAGTTAATCAACAATCAAACATGTTCTTGTTCTTACATGTTTTTGAATAGAAGATAACGGAAAGAAAAAGGCTTATTGACTTTTTTGCGTAGCATGGTTTCAATGAAACAATGCCAAGAATGAAGCTATTTCCACAATGTTCTCTAGGTGCAAAATTTATCTTTTTAATTTCTCACTTTCTAAACACTAAAATGGTTGCAACTTCTTATTGGTAGTTAAATCTGTCTGGTATAGATTTATTAAATAAACACAACATGGATAATGATATGAAATTCTCTTTCTTGTTATTATATCATACCCATCCATCTAATTATTATTATTGTTGTTGTTGTTGTTGTTGTTGTTGTTGTTTTTGGCACAAAAGCATTTCTCTTGAGTTTTCCCCTCTCTGGCTTTTGACACGCACATATCATTCACATGAATAGCAGTGTTTCAGTAATTGGGCTGCTGTTTTCTGATATTCACATGAAACTAGCATCCAGCATAGGGGCATTTTAATGTTTGTAAGCTATGATTTCTAAGCTATAACATGAACTGCATCCTCTTGCTATGGACATTTACCAATGTATACTTACTTTGTCGGCTAAATGCACAATATTTGTTCTTTACATAACAGCTTTAGCCTTCCAGTTCTGTGGTTTAGTTACACACACAGACAGAGACACAGACATGCATTTTTTGTTTCTTCTTGCCATCTTAATTTGCACAGAAATTGCAGACGTTCTTACCTTATGATTTGGGTAAAATTATTGCAGTTTGGTAAGGAGAAGGCCACTGCAACCTATGGTATGCTGCCTGCCGCAAATGTCCCTCCACCATATGCACTTGCATCAATATCAGCATTGCAGTTTGACCACTGTGGACATAGATTTGCTACAGCTGCTTTAGATGGAACTGTATGCACATGGCAACTTGAAGTTGGGGGAAGGAACAACATTCCCCCAACAGAATCATCACTTTGCTTTAACAGCCATGCATCGTATGTATTCTTTGTAGGAAAGAAATTGTTTGATGATACAAGCCTTACATTACATAACACCTCTATCTGATTATAGTGAGCCACAAAACTGGATGGCTCAGTTGATGAGTCATAGAAGATACTAGTTTGATTGGTTGCATAATCTTTTGATCAAATTAGTGAGGCATGGTTCTTCCAGTTGTGGCTCAGCAAATATGTAATCTGAATTGATGTCATGTGCTTGAGCAATAGTAGATCAATTCAGTGGCCAGCTCTATTTCAAGGTTCTAAAATAATTTAAAATAGTACTCACACAAAATTCTCCTGTTCTATGTGGACATTGGTTGCAGGGACATCACTTACGTGGCTGCAAGTGGATCAGTCATTGCTGCTGCAGGGCATAGCGCAAATGATGTTAATGTTGTTATATGGGACACTCTAGCTCCACCTACCAGTTCCCAAGCTTCTCTTATGTGTCATCAAGGTGCTCTCCTGTTTTAATCCTTTTTTATATACTGATTAATAGAAAATAGTGTGGGAAGAAGAAAGTATATACTTTAGAGTAGGACCCTGCTGAATTATGTATGGTATAGATAGTACATTAGTCTTGCTCATACATCATAGATATATCATAGATATGGCAGGTTGATGATGATTTTGTTTCATCTCACCCCTCTCCTCTTTGTATTTATTCTTTTTAGGAAAAACTCAATGTTATATCATTAATAAGATATCCATTAGTCCATGAAATATGAAAAAGATGTAATATAAATCCTATATTTCTATACATTATCTTATAGATGCAAATAACATGAGGCAAAAATAGACAAATAAGTTGCATTATACTTGGTTATGCCATTATTGTATCTCATTGTCCTATTTGTGTCTGATTGTCGTAGTTTGTTGTTTTTTTGGCATTTTCGTAATTAATTTTATTTTTCACATTAAAGCAAAGGTGTCATTGAGACCCTTTTTGCACTCATCCATGCCCTTTTAGTAGCTTGTGCTTTTTAGAAAAAAAAAATCACGATATGATCCCAGTATTTTAAAGTATCTTCCACTTTGATAGTTCATTGCAAAAACAGACAAATAAGTTGCATTATACTTGGTTGTGCCATTATTGTATCTCATTGTCCTATTTGTCGTTTGTTTAGCATGTACATAATTAATTTACATTATCTTATAAATGCAAGTAACATGAGGCAAAAACATGAAGGTACTGCATTATACTTGGTTATGCCATTATTGTGTCTGATTGTCGTAGTTTGTTGTTTTTTTGGCATTTTCGTAATTAATTTTATTTTTCACATTAAAGCAAAGGTGTCATTGAGACCCTTTTTGCACTCATCCATGCCC
>JAJIYU010021182.1:0-10130 GCA_030144865.1 Tinospora cordifolia | reverse complement strand
ATGTAATGAATAATATGTCTGGTGTGACTATAAGCATGATGAATTGTTTGTTTACATCCTTTGCCTTGTATACTGGATATTGAAATTGTGAAAATGCTTGTGGTCACTAGTTTAAGATGACTAAGTGTATGAACCACGTACCAAAGTGGTGATGAGGATACTTTTGTCTGGTTCGACATCATCATGGGTATTCCTAGCCCTAGGAGGACCTCTGATTGAAATGGAACTGTGAGTCTAAGTCAAACTTCACTGTTTGATGATCGAGTGAGACATCAACCCCATGATAGGGTTCCGATGTATAACAAGCCTTTGGGCATTACATCAAATACTCAAAACTTAAGTTGGAATGCCGAAGAAGAAATCATTTCGGTCTTAACGTAACTTAAATAATTGAATCGTTTAAACGCTTAATACATTATAAGTGCTTGCATGTTTGTATTTTGACTATTATAATACTTGAGATGTTTTGTGTAAGATCTACTAGACCCTTGAGCTCATCCCTGCTATTCTCTTTTTAGATAACCCTTGAAGACACTTATGTTGACAAGTGAGGAGCTATATTTTTGTAGTCATGATACACCTCATTGATGAGGTTGTGTAGGAGTAGTGTACTCATTGTCTACCAGTTGTAGGGCATGGAACCCACATTTAATTGATGTTTGGTCAATTTGATTAATAACTTCGGCCATGGGGCTAAGTACTATTTATTTAATGCATTTGAACTTAGGCATGAGGTCTGAGTACTTTACTTATCTCAGAGTTTAACATGTTATTATTTTTAGACATGTTATTTCGCACTCTAATATTTTATTGGGATGGTGTGAGAAAGGAAAGAACATAAGTAACATCTTAGTTCCCGAATATTGAAAGAAGGAGTGACCACATCATTCGACAGGATTCCATCTCTAGGTGAGAGACGAAGACACGTAGTCAAGGGTATATGCGACAGGATTCGAGGGTCGGGGTGTGAAAAAGGTAGTTTCAGAGCTCAATCAGTAGCTCGCTAGGAAGACATTAGTCAATAGCTCAGTTAGTTCATTAGTTAGTGACTTAGTCAGCAAGTCACTAGTCTATAGTCTAGAATGTAGACTATGAACTGCCAGTCCTACAGAGGGGTTGGGTAGTAGGGATGTTACATACTTAGTTTTAGGGAAAGACCTTAGGTATAGCTTGGTTGTTGTCAAGGTTGCACAATGGATCATAAATAAAAGCTTTTAGTGCATAAGCTAAAGACTGATAATGTGTGAAACGAAACACTTGTTTGGTCAGGACATGAGATCGGAAGGATCTTGTATCCTTGGTTTCTTTGTGGCATGGGACACATAGGAATTCGAGGATATGGAGAAATCCTGGACTCGGAGAATGAGGAACCATGTTTGGTAAGTGATCGATGGCTTTGGATGAACTTATTTCCCCATGCTTGGTTGGTATCGAACAATCAAGTGTAATGGGGCTTGGGAAGCCTTGGACATTGAGACACTTGCAAAATTTTTGGGTGTAGTGAGATCTCTAAGTGAAAATCTATGCTAATGGGTAAGAGTGGTATGGGATGCTCGAACCTGAAGGCATAAATGGAAGTTTGGAATCTCTCTATGCTAGCATGTTGTTTGTGATGATATGTGTGAATGTTTTACTTGCATGTTTGATTATGTACTTGAAATTTAAACTTGAGCCCAAAATCTTGTATCTAGAGAAAGATACTTTGAAACAGACTCACTTTGGACTTAAGAAGCATAAACTAATAGGCCATTGAACAAATGAGAACTTAGAGACATGCCTCTAGAGTCATGTTAATATGACATAAATAAATGCTCAATGTACATACATGAGATTTCTAAAATCAATCTACGATGACTAAATTAATCGCTACTTGTAGACAAATGGCTTGATCCAAGAGACAAACAACTAGGACTGCCATGTCTAATGAAATAGAACCGCATGGGTAAAAGGCACAGGTTAAACCAAAATGAGGCTTAGGTTGGGGCTGTGTAGACTCAAGAGTTTTAGGATGAGATTACTAGATAGGTCACTGAACCGATCTTAAGAGTATTGTTGTTGCCACAGATTCATGCAAAGGCGCCACCAAAGCCGTAGATACAAGCCCAACTCCAAGAGCAAGTACCAATATAATAGTCGACGTTATGCCAGATGTTTCAATCCATCAGAGGATGCAAGAAGAAATTGAGGACAAGAAATAGAGGGGGATGTTGATTGAGTTAAAGAAACTCCGCCGGTCCCAATTTGATGGTACATTTGATAGCATGGTTGCAGATCATTTGTACCAAGAGTTAAATGAGCACCTAGATATGCTAGGGCTATAGGACCTCGCAGAGTTGCATTGGCAACACATTAGTTTAAGGGATCAGCTAGGAATTGGTGGCAGATGCTGAAGGCAAATCCAAAAATTGACGTTCAACACATGACGTGGGAAGAATTTAGAAAGTTATGTTATGAGAAATTCTTTCCAAAAGCTACACAAGTGCAGATGGAGTCAGAGTTCATCAAATTGACTCAAAGAGACATGACAGTATCTAAGTCTGAGATCAAGTTCACTGAATTGGCCAAGTTTACACCTAAACTGATCATGGACAAAAAATGAAGGCTCGTAGGTTTGCAGAAGGTCTAAAGATTGAGATTCACAGAGTGGTGAACCCAATAGATCTGAAGACTTACAGAGAAGTAGTGGAGGAAGCACTACTAACAGAAATAGAGGTCAATTTCAAGTAGAAGTTAAGAAACAAGGGCAAGAGACCGAGTAATGGCAATGAGTTCCAAGGGAACCAAAAGAAATAGAATCGAAATCAACCTCAAAGGCAATAGGCCCAAAGCAGACTTCATAAGCAATAGGCTCAGAGAGAAGGAACATGTTACAATTGTGGGCGGAAGGAATATCTTGCCAAGGACAGTCAGAATCAAGGACAACAAAGACAAATCCAAGGGTAGAATAATGGTTTGGGGAAGAACCAAGGTGGGTGTGGATAGCAGCAGCCATAGCAGAGGTAGCCCCAACAACAGCAGCAACAGAAGCAGTAGCACTAGTAGGAAAGACAAAATTAGGCTTGAGTGTTTGCCATTGAGGATGGACAAGCGGAACCAACTTCGATTGTCAAAGGTGTTTTTCTACTGTTTAATGTTGCTATTAAGATTTTGTTTGTTTCGAGTGCTACTAAGTCATTTGTGTTAGAAGAACTAGTTACGAGATTACAACTAGTGACATCCGTACCACTAGAATCATTGTTTGTATCCACTCCCATAGACACTATAGTGACTACCCAAAAAACTTGTAATTATGAGTTGAGATTTGGAGATAAACTAATAACTGGTGACCTTAGAGTGTTACCTTTATATGGTTATGATGTGATATTGGGCATGGACTGGTTAACCCAATACCAGGCTCAGATCGATTACCCAAGAGGAATTGACTCTACCATCTAGTGAACTAATGAAGGTCAAGGGGAACATGTAGATATTACCACGAAGCCCTATGACTACTATGGTGCATTGCATAAGGCAGAGTGAAGACTTCACACAAGTTCTAGATGATGACATTAGGGAGCCGAAAGATATTGGGGAGATACCTATAGTGCGGGAGTATCTAGATGTGTTTCCCGATGATTTACCTACACTACCACTTCAAAGACAGATAGAGTTCAAGATTGAACTTCACCCAGGCACGAATCCTATAGCCATTCCTCCTTACATAATGGCGCTAGTGGAGTTGATCTAACTCAAGACACAGCTGGATGAACCCCATGAGAAGGGATTCATTAGACTAAGTAAATCACCATGGAGAACTCTTGTACTATTTGTGAAGAAGAAAGACAGCTCGATGAGGTTATGTGTTGACTATATGAAGATCAACCAAGTAACCATAAAGAATAAGTATCGTTTACCCAGAATAGATGACCTATTTAATTAGTTGAGCGGAGCCACTCATTTATCCAAGATCGATCTAAGGTCAGGTTATCACTAGTTAAGGATAGGGAGACAGACATTCATGAGATAGCCTTTAGGACTCGACACAGGCATTTTGAGCTCATAGTGATGCCATTTGGTTTGACCAATGCACCAGCTGCATTTATGGACTTGATGAACAAAGTCTTTCGATAATATCAGTATCAGCTTGTAGTAGTATTCATGGATGATATTCTAATCTACTCCACACGTAGAATACTTGAAGATTGTGTTGGGCACATTGAGGAGAAATGAATTGTATGCTAAGTTCAACAAGTATGAGTTTTCGATGAAGAAAATCAAGTTCTTTGGACATGTCGTCTCAGCCGAAGGAATATCAGTAAATCTGGACAAAGTGGAATAAATAGCTAACTAGAAGTAACCAAGAATAATGACAAAAATTAGAAGCTTGGGTTTGGCAGGATATTATCGAAGGTTTAGTTAGGATTCTCCAAGTTAGCTAGGCCTATGACAAAGTTGACCAGAAAAGGAGAGACGTTCATCTAGGATGAGAAATGTGAAGAATCTTTTCAAGAGTTTAAGAAGAGATTTTGGTTACCCCTACTTATGGTCTTGGATATGTTCTGTATATAAATGCATCACAGAACGGGTTAGGTGTCATATTGATGCAAGAGGGAAAAGTCATTGCTTACACCTCTTGACAGTTGAAAACCCATGAGCAGAACTATCATTCGCATGACCTGGAACTAGCTGCTATTATGTTTTCCTCAAAGATTTGGAGGTATTATCTCTATGGAGAGAAGTTTGACCTATTTTTAGATTTTAAGAGCCTGAAGTACATCTATACACAGAAGGAGTTGAACTTGAGACAACAAGATGGATGGAGTTTCTGAAGGACTACGACTTCCAACTCTACTACCATCCAGCAAAGGCTAATGTTGTAGTTGATTCTCTTAACAGAAAGTTCGATAAGAGGAATAAAGAAAAAAAGCCAAATGCACTAGCTGATTAGTGACTACAATATGAGTGTAACTTCAGAAGGGAAGTAGGTATACCTATGTGCATTGGTTTGCCAACCAAAACTACTACAACAGATTAGAGATGAACAGAAACATGACAAGTGGATTGTAGACTTGACAGAAGGTGTCAAGCAAGGAAAACACATCAATTTTAGAATCGATGTCAAATGTACCTTGAGACTTCGAAACAGAGTTTATGTACCAAAGAGTGGGCAGAGTAGAAAGACCATACTGGATGAAGGTCATTAGACCAAGTACACGATGCATCTAGGAGGTGATAAGATGTACCAAAACCTCAAGAAGACTTATTGGTGGAGAGGCATGAAGAGGGATATAGCAAAATATGTCTCTAAATGTCTGACTCGTCAGCAGGTAAAGGCTGAACATGGGAAACCCTCAGGGATGTTGCAACCAATTCCTATCCCAGAATGGAAGTAGGATAATATTGCAATGAATTTCGTGAGTAGCCTACCCAGAAACCAAAAGGGTGAAGACATAGTATGGGTGATTGTAGATTGTCTCACGAAGTTAGCTCATTTCCCACCCATTTCATCTATAGATATAGTTGAAAAATTGGGTGAACTGTATGTCAAGGAGATAATAAGGCTACATGGTGTACCCAAGACCATTGTGTCAGACAAAGAGTCCACATTCACATCTCAGTTCTGGCAGAGCCTACAGAAAAAGTCAGGCAATAAACTCACCATTAGCACTGCCTTCCACCTCAGATAGATGGGCAGTATACAGATACCAAAAGATATGTTGAGAGCTTGTGTCCTTGACTTAAAGGGTAATCAGAGCAAATCTCCCCACTTAGCAGAATTAGCTTACAATAATAATTATTAGGTGAGTATCAAAATGACTCCATATGAAGCTTTCTACGACAAACCTTGTAAGTCTCCATCATACAGGGCAGACTTTGAGGATCATGTACTCACAGGATTATATCTAGTACAAGAAATAAATGAATAGGTTAAACCAATATGAAATAGGTTAACCATAGCTCAAAGTAGGTAGAAGAGTTATGTAAATAAGAGGATAAGACTTCTATAGTTCCAAGAGGGTGATAGAGTTTTCTTGATATCAGCCCTCAGAAGGGGATTAAACTTTTTGGGATCAAAGGGATACTATCACCAAGGTTCATCGGTTCGTTTGAAAAACTCAAACAAGTCAGTAAATGTGCCTACGAGCTAGATCTATCGAACATAATGTCTTCGATCCACAGCATATTCCATGTATCGATGCTGCGAAAATATAAACTGGACCCCTCTCACATCATACATCGGGAGGAAGTTAACATATGGAATGATGTTACTTACGAAGAACCAGCCATCAGAATATTGGATCATAAAGTGCAGAGTTTCAAAACCAAGGAAATCCCTCTAGTCAAGGTTCTACGAATACATCATGACCTAGAAGAGGCCACATGAGAATTAGAGAGTGAAACATGGAGGAAGTACCCAAACCTATTCACCAAGAGTAATTGACTGGAGGACATCGTACATATATGTGATTAATATTAAATTTCAAGGATGAAATTCTTTTAAGAGAGGTAGATTGTAATAACCCAAGTTTTAGAAACCAAAAGAGAAAGACATTTGGACTGTGGTCCCCAAAAATGAGACCACGATCTTGCGTCAAATGGGTGGGCAACCTGTGAGATCGCGATCCTGCATCTCAAATTCATGAGAAAAAAATGTTTGCATGAGGACCACTATCTTATGATAAATATTGGTGAAAATCTTGGAAAGATGTGGGATTCCTCACCGGGATCATGGTACCACGATTAGGAACATGTTAAGAACGCAATTCTGCGATTGAAAACCAAAAATGGAAAGTCGAATACACGTCGTGATACTACTATCTTATATATACATTAGTGTGCAGAACCTTAAGCACACCATTCCTCCCTACAATTACTCATCGTGCTCACAAAAAACCCTAAGCATGAAAATGAGACCTTAACCCCCTCTGTCATCTACTTCTTCCCATCAACATGTTAAATTGGTTCCACGTACTTTTTCTTCCTATTACACAAAAACTCACAAGAGAAAAGCAACACGGGAGTGCTGCAAGCTCGCTTAGGGGAACTTAATACAGTGCTAAAGCGTGTCACTAGGTAAGAAGCTACTGTTAGATGATTATACCAATCCCTTGTTGCATGTTATCATGTAGAGAATCAATTGAAACAATTTCTAACAAGTCATTCAATCTTTAGGGCGTGTCGGAACCGTAGGGCATTCGTAAACACTCTTTGAAAATGAATAAAAGAAGAACAATCGGTTGTAGGTATAATGATCTTCTACCTTATTTCATGTTTTAAGATCTGTAACAACCTATGACATGTGGTTTGAACCCTTGTTGTGTAATAAAATATCAACACTGCTCATGAATGTAGCTTGGATACAAACAGACGGAGAACGACTAACACAGAGGTATAAAATGCTACTACCATCGAGATATTTACTTTTGAATCTTAAGCTAGATATATCACAGTCTTAGTCATAAGGAAAACGAAAATGCTCACAAGATGCGATTTTTCAGAATACCTCATGAATGTTGTGGTGTTGACATGATAGTACCCTATACAATGCCGTCTGTAAACCATGGTATCGATAGGCTAATGAACACTGTGGAATAATTATTTTGCACACCTTTGCATACAACATAGACGTTGACTTAAAAATCATTAGATTTAAAATCCTAAATATTAAAAATATAATAAATATTGAAAATGGTATTAAATCTCTAAAGATTGAAGACTACATGTTGAGTGGAGTAATAAAGAAAACATTCATAAGGAAGTGCGCAAAATAATTAGGTGGAAGTGATTACCTAAAACTCTTTAGCATTATTTTGGTTTGAATAGGAAACATGACTGTGTGTTTACCATTATTTATTGTTTAGAAGCATGCTAGGAATGTATGTGTCTCATATGAATGCTTGGTTGCCTTTTTGTGAATTCTTAGCATACCATACCTTGTATGAACATTTAGTACCAGTTTAGAATCCATGCTATGCATACAATGTAATGAATAATATTTCTAATGTGACTATAAGCATGATGAATTGTTTATTTGCATCCTTTGCCATGTATATTGGATATTGAAATTGTGAAAATGCTTGTGGTCACTAATTTAAAACGATTAAGTCAATGAATCACATATCAGCGTGGCCATGAGGATACTATCGTCAAGTCCGACATCATCGTGGGTATTCCTAGCCTTAGGCGAGTCTATGATTGAAATGGAACTATGAGTCTAAGTCAAACTTCATTCCTTGGTTTGATGATCGAGTGAGACATCAACCTCGAGATAGGGTTCCGAGTGTGTAACGAGCCTTTGGGCGTTACATTGAATGTTCACCTAAGTTGGAATGCCGAGGAAGAAATAATTTTGGTTTTAACATTAACTTAAATAATTGAATCGTCAAAACGCTTAACGCATTATAAGTGCTTGCATGTTTTTATTTTGACTATTATAATACTTGAGATGTTTTTTGTAAGATTCACTGGGCCCTTGAGTTCACCCCCATCATTCTCTTTTCAGGCAACCCTTGAAGACACTTATGTTGACAAGTAAGGAGCTGCATTTCTGTAGTCATGATACACCTCACTGATGAGGTTGTGTAGGAGTAGTGCATTCGTTGTCTACCAGTTGTAGGGCATGGGACCCGTTTTTAATTGATGTTCGGTAATTTTAATTAATGACTTCGGCCATGGGACCAAGTACTATTTATTTAACTCATTTGAAATCAGGCACGAGGTCTAAGTACTTTATTTATCTCAGAGTTTAATCATGTTGTCATTTTTAGACATGTCATTCTGAGGCTAAATCATGCATAATAGGATTGTTTATGTTTCCGCACTCTGATATTTTATTAGGATGGTGTGGGAAAGGAAAAAACATAATTAACGTTATGGTTCCCGAATATTAAGAGTGGGAGTGACCACATTATTTGATGTGATTCCATCTCAAGGTGAGAGACGAAGATGCGTAGTCAATAGCATGTGCGACAGGATTTGAGGGCCAGGGTGCTACAATCACAGAATGAATTAGGTGCAATATTGATGAAACATGGAAATGTTGTTGCATATGCCTGAAGACAACTGAAGATCCATGAACAAACCTACCCGACCCATGACTTGGAGCTAGCTGCCATTGTGTTTGCCATAAAGATTTGGAGACATTACCTAGTGTGGTGAGAAGTTTGATCTATTTTGAGGTTACAAGAGCTTGAAGTACATCAACACCCAGAAAGAGTTGAACCTTAGATAGCAGAGATGGATGGAGTTCCTTAAGGACTATGATTTCCAACTACAGTACCATCCGAGGAAGGCCAATGTAGTGGCTGATGCTTTGAGTAGGAAGTTCAACAAATAGGAGGATGAGAAGGGTCAAATGTACCAATTGATTGAAGAGTTCAATCTGCATATGAAGTTAAATGAGAACCAGGCTTATCTTTACAACATGACTTGCCAATCGGATCTTCTGCATCAAGTTAAGGATGAACAAAGGCAAGATAAGTGGCTCATGAGTCTAATAGAAGGAGTGGAACAGGGTAAGCATACACTTAGGTTAGATGTTGAGAATACCCTAAGGCTTAGAGATAGAATTTGTGTGCCTCAGATGGACAGAATAAGCAATACATATTTGACAAAACCCATTATACCAAATACACAATGCATCCAAGCAGTGAGAAGATGTATCAAAACCTCCGTAAGACCTACTGATGGTGAGGAATGAAAAGAGATGTGGCTAAGTATGTCTCTAAGTGCTTAACATGTTAGCAAGTAAAGGTAAAAAATGCCAAACGCCCTTTGGAATGTTACAACCACTCCCTATCCCTAAATGGATGTGGGATAACATTGCCATGGACTTTGTTAGTGGATTACCCTAGAACCAGAAAAGAGAAGATACTATATGGGTGATTGTAAATTGTCTCACTAAAGTGGCTCATTTCTTGCCCATTAAATCCATAGTGTTTGACAGAGAATCTCTATTCACATTGCAGTTTTGGCAAAGTTTGCAGAAGGAGTTGGGCGCTAGACTCACCATGAACATCGCTTTCTATTGTCAAACTAATAGTCAGTCTGAGAGAGCCATTCAACCACTAGAAGACATGTTGAGGTCTTGCGTCCTTGATTTTAAGGGCAAATGGAGTAAGGTATACCTAGCGGAGTTTGCCTATAATAAT
>JAJIYU010021181.1:0-10151 GCA_030144865.1 Tinospora cordifolia | reverse complement strand
AATTTGATTTTCAGATTATTAATCCTCTCTCCCGAGTTAGATTAACATTCTATAATCATTCCTTTTATGGCCAGTAAAAAGAAAGCATTAAGAATCCAAATTATAAAACAACACCTCAGAAATAGATTAATCAAATAAGAATATCAGGATTCTACAATCCAGATTTACATCCTAGACTTAAAATAAACCTAGCCTCACATGATTAAGAGTTCACACATCAAAGAATTAAGATCATAAATAAACATACTCAAATCTTGGACCTTGATCTTCAATCCCAATAGAAAATACAGGTTTTCAAGCCCTACGGCCGTCACCAGTAGTCTCTTTTTCGATCTTCTGTTCGTTGGACTCTAATTTCCCTTTTCTATTTATAGTCTTGCACTAAAAAACCTAAAAAATACGAAAATCTCGCTAGACAATCGAGTGACCGCGGTCAATGATCACGGTCCATGATTTTGATGTCAAAAACCCAGGAATTCTTGCATTCTGTCCACTGTGGTCTGTAGAGTTTCTGTGCAAACCACATTCTGGTGACCGCGGTCTTCAGATTAAGGACCGCGGTCACCAGTACAGTATGTGCTGGTTTTGTTCTTTTGTGGTTACTGCGGTCTTCAATTCTTGTACCGCAGTTTACTAGTATTTGCTTTTGATTCCATCTCCTATTTGCTTCCTTCTGATGCATTCTTCTGTGTGTATCAACCTGCATCCTGTAATACATGCAAATTCCTTTCCCAGACATTATTTTCTCATAAAAGAATATTAAAACTATAGAAAACAAGGCTTAACAGTTATTAAACACTGTAATTCCCTAACTACATGCAAAAACTGCTAATTATGCAATTCTTTACTTCTATTTTCTCTTATTTCCTATAAAATGAATCATTTTGCCTATTCTAATGTTAGTTTGCTATGCAACTAACAGTGGTCCGAAGGAATGTTCAGAATTTTTGGACCACGGTACATGGAACGTGCAGAAATGATCATTCTAGTGGCCGCGGTAAATAGAAACATATGCTTCTGGTGACCGCGGTACATGAAATTGCATAGACTGTGGCATTCTGGTGACCACGGTACACAAAAGCATAGTGTTCTATGGACCATGGTAACTGGACGATAGGCATTCTTGTGTTCTCTGTTGACCGCGGTACACAGAATTAGTGATTCTGTGGACCGCGATAACCAGTTTGATGTTACCTCGTTTTCAATCCTAAACTGTTTGTAACTTATCACTTCAATTAAATCCTAGAAAAATAGAACTTGACACATGAAAACAATAAAAAAACACACACCAAAAAAATCTAATTCAATAGTGGGTTGCCTCCCACTCAGCGCTATGTTTAACGTTATTAGCTCGACGAGGATATAGCGTTTCAGTCTTTAAGCACTGTCATTTCAACAGTCTGCTTTGGTCCCCCGAAGAATATCTTCAATCTCTGACCATTCACTTTGAATTTGTGGCCATTCATCAAGTTTTGCACTTCCACTACACCATATAGGAAGACTTCAGTAGCTAGGAAAGGTCCCGACCATCGAGACTTAAGTTTGCTCGGAAACAACCGGAGTCTTGAGTTAAATAACAGCACTTGTTGATTAGGTTTAAACTCCTTTTTCTCAATGAGTTGATCATGCCATTTCTTTGTTCTTTCCTTGTAAATGGTCTTACTCTCAAAGGCATCACGGCAAAACTCCTCGAGTTCAACAAGTTGCAGCAAATAGTTCTCTCCACATGCCTTTGCATCAAAATTCAACTTCTTGATGGCCTAGTAAGCTCTATGTTCTAATTCATAAGGTAGGTGACAGGACTTTCCATACACTAGCTGATATGGAGATATGCCAATGGGCATCTTAAATGTTGTCCTGTATGCCCACAATGCATCATCTAATTTCAGAGCCCAGTCCTTACGGTTTGTCCCAACCGTCTTCTGTAATATTGACTTGATTTCTCGGTTAGACAATTCAGCTTGCCCGTTAGTCTGTGGATGATAAGGTAATGCAACCTTGTGTCGCACATTGTACTTAATGAGAAGGTTATTGAAATTTTTATTGCAGAAGTGTGTACCTTCATCACTCATAATTGCTCTAGGAGTGCCGAAATGGAAAAAGATGTTGCAAGAGAGAAACTTCAACACAACTCTAGCATCATTCTTCGATGTAGCCACTGCCTCAACCCATTTAGAGACATAATCAACAACAAGCAATATATATTGTTTGCCATCTAAAGGGGGGAAAAGCCCCATGAAATCTATGCCCCAAACATCAAACAATTCAACCTCTACAAAAGAAATGAGAGGCATCTCATTTTTTTTGAAGATGTTTCCTTGTTTCTAACATATTTTACATGTCTTCACGAATTGATAAGCATCTTTTAGCATGCTTGGCCAATAAAATCTACTCTCAAGAATACACTTTACTGTACATTGATGGTTGTAATGACCACAGTAGGGTGAAGCATGGCAATCATGAAGGACTTTGTTAAAGTTAGATTTTGGGATGCAACGGCGGATCACTTTGTCAGCACATCTTTGGTAAAGAAAGGGATCATCCCAAAGATAGAACTTACTTTCGTGCTTGAAGCGCTTTAGGCGGCTTTGAGATAAATCTGGTGGAGTAGCACTTGTGGCTTTATAATTGACAAAATCCGCATACCATGGTGTGCTATCACTGACAATCAGGAGGTGTTCATCAAGAAAAACTTCTATTATACTTGTTGGATCTGAATTTCCCTCATTAAACAAGTGAGATAAGTGATCTGCTACCACGTTCTCTGTACCCTTTTTGTCTATCACCTCCATATCAAACTTTTGCAGCAATAAGATCCATCTTATCAATCTGGGTTTTGCATCCTTCTTTGCAAAGAGATGGTGGATAGCTACGCGATCGGTGAAGACTTTGACATGTGATCCTACAATGCACGACTTAAACTTGTCACATGCAAACACAATAGCCAACAACTCCTTTTCAGTGGTAGTATAGTTCTTTTGAGCATCATCCAACGTTTTGCTTGCATAGTATATAGCTCTGAACATTCTATCACATCTTTGTCCTAAAACAGCTCCAACCGCATAGTCACTAGCATCGCACATGATTTCGAACGTCTCCCCCCAAACTGGTGTAGACATGATAGGAGCAGATGTTAAAGCTCTTTTAAGTGTGTTGAACGTTTCGATACACTCAACTGTGAAATTAAACTCAGCTTCCTTTTTTAGCAAATTACACAATAGCCGAGTGATTTCTGAGAAGTTCTTGATGAATCTTCAATAAAAACCCGTATGCCCCAAGAAACTTCTCACCCCTCGCATTGTCGTTGGGGGTACCAGCTTTTCAATGGCTTGAATCTTTGCCCTATCCACTGCAAGACCATTAACCGAAACTTTGTGGGCCAAAACAATACCTTCTCGCACCATGAAATGACACTTTTTCCAGTTAAGAACCAGGTTCTTTTCTTCATAGCGAGCAAGCACTCTTTCTAGATTAAACAGACATTCATCAAATGTTGCTCCAAACACAGAAAAATCATCCATAAATACATCTATGATGTCTTCAATCATATCATGATGTCTTCAATCATATCTGCAAAAATTACCATCATACATCTCTGAAAAGTAGTTGGTGCATTACACAAACCAAAAGGCATCCTCCTAAATGCATAAGTTCCACATGGGCAAGTGAAGGTTGTCTTCTCTTGATCCTCTGGTGCAATGTCTATCTGATTGTACCCTGAGTACCCATTTAAGAAACAATAAAAATCATATCCAGCAATCTGATCCAACATTTGATCCACAAATAGCAAAGGGAAGTGATCATTGCGGGTAGCTTTGTTTAGCTTCTGATAGTCTATGCACACACGCTATCTTGTTGTTTTCCTTGAAGCAATTGTCTCTCCTTTATCATTTGTGACAACCGACATACCTCCTTTCTTGGGTACAACATGAATGGGGCTAACCTATGGCAAATTTGATATTGCATAAATAATTCTTACATTCAACCATTTCATTACTTCCTTCTTCACCACATCTTTCATGATAGGGTTAAGTCTTCATTGGTGCTCCACTGTAGGCTTTTGTTAATCCTCCATTAATATCTTGTGCATACAAATGGCTGGACTTATCCCTTTTATATCTTCAATAGTCCATCCTATAGCAACTTTGTGGTTTTTCAGCCCTTTTAGCAACTTCTCTTCTTGAACAGGGGTCAATGAAGATGAGATAATAACCGAAAGTGAATGTGGAAGTAGTTTCAAATCAACTGCCCTCAGAGTTTCTTGAACACCTTCGGATTGATGAGCTTCAGATAATGATGCTTCTAAACTGTTAGGTTCTAATGGGCATGCTTCTAAAGCTAACACAATTAGCTTCTCATCCTTGGTCATAAATTGGGGAAAAGACAGTGAACGAGAGATACATCCCACTAACTCATCTTGAGAACTCAATACATTGACCACCTCAACAATGCAAGAGTTAGAACTTCTACCCTTTTGCATTCATGCAAATCATTAGGGTAGTTCATTGCTTTGTAGAGATTGAAAACAACTTTTTTTCTCATTAACTCTCAAGGTCAACTCTCCTTTGTGGACATTTATGAGTGCATGCCCTGTAGCCAAGAATGGTCTCCCAACGATGAGTGGTATTTCACAATCTTCTTCCATGTCTAAAACTACAAAGTCCACTGGAAATATGAAGTTATCCACCTTAACTAACACATCCTCAATGACACCCTTTGGATATGTTAAGGATCTGTCTGCTAGTTGAAAGGTGATTGTGGTTGGCTTGATTTCTGACATTCCCAACCTCTTGCATACAGACAAAGGCATCAGATTAATGCTTGCCCCAAGGTCACATAACGCCTTCTCAAAGATTTCAGAACCTATGTTGCATGGTATGGTAAAACTGCCCAGATCTTTCAATTTCTGAGGAAGTTTCTGGCACTACACTCTTCAATAAGTTTTACCATTTCAAAATCTTCTAACTTCCTCTTCTTAGAAATAGTTTCCTTCATAAACTTTGCATAGTTGGGCATTTGCTGCGAAGTTTCTGCAAATGGAATGTTTATATGAATCTCTTGAATATTTTCAGAAATTTAGCAAATTGTTCATCCATCTTCTTCTTTTGGAACCTTTGAGGGAATGATAATGGTGGAGATTCAAAGACTTTACCCTCTTGAATGGCATTCTCCTTAGCTTTTTCTTTTGATTTTGAAGGTTTTTCATATTGAACCGGTGGTTGCTTTGGAACATTCATCTCATAGCTAACAACTTTTTCAGCTTCAACGGATGGCGTAGTTGGATATGGTGGGCTTGCTACTTCTTCGCCACTCCTAGTAATCACCGAATTGTAGCTCTCTTTTGGACTTACTTGAGTGTCACTTGAAAGTGAACTTCGCTATTGGTTTGACAATATCTACGCCAATTGTCCCACTTGAGTTTCTAAACTTTTAACTGTGGCATTCATATTTTCAATTTGAAGTTCAATGCCAGAAACTCTCGTATCATTTTTGTCTACCCTTCCAGTTAATTCCTTGAAGAATCTTGTGTGCATGTTCATCATTTTATCAAGCTTATCTTCCAAAGATGGTTTTTTTTATCCTGTAAGGGCTGTTGAAGCACAAATTTGGGTGGAAGTTGAGCGTTCTTGCTGTTTGCATATGAGAAATTCTCATGATTCTTCACTCCAGGATGATAGGACTCAGGGGCATTATACCCCCTAGCTGGTCCTTGGTATCCACTGAATCTGTTCATTACATTCATTTGTTCAATGGAAGCTTCTCCATGATAGGACGTTTTGTTAGTTTCAGCAATGGACTGCACCTGTTGAATTTGTTGATTTTGAAACTGTCCACTACTACTCTTCTCTTCTACCAAATTTAATCGATGAGTCATAGTAGCAATTTGAGCATGCAAAGCACTAATTTCGTCTACTTTACGAATTCTCACTCTTTTTGCTGTTCCTCTTTTAGTACCATGACCATATGCATTAGCTGCCATGTCTTCAATTAGTTGAGTGGCATCCGTGGTGGACTTCCCCATCAATGAACCTCCAGCTGTTGAATCTACCAAAGCCCTGGTTGGTGGCGTAAGTCCACTATAAAACATTTGAATATGGAGCCAAGGGAGGTATCCATGTTGCGAACAATGCCTCAATAGATCTTGAACCTTTCCCAAGCTTCATACAATGATTCAAATTCGGATTGCTTGAAAGAACTGATTTCACCTCACAATTGATGCACTTTAGCTGGTGTGAATTATTTTTGCAAAAATTTTTGGCCCATTTCTTCCCATGTTGTAATACTTCCAGGAAGCAAAGTTTGCAACCAACTTCTGGCTTTATCCCTTAAGGAGAAAGGGAAAAGTCTCAGCCTAAGCTGGTCTTTAGTTACCCCATTCATCTTGACAGTATCGTAAATCTCCATGAACAAATTAAGACGAGCCATAGGGTCTTCAATAGCTGAACCTCCAAACTATTGTTGTTGCACCATGGTAATCAAAGAAGGTTTCAGCTCGAACTTATTTGCATTTATTAGTGTTCTTGCGATGCCCAAGTTATTGTTGTTCAGAACCAATTTGAAGAAGTCTCTTAATGGTGCTTCTTTGTTGTTCCCCACACCAGAACATCCACTATCAGCCATATTTGGCACTCGTTCTTGAGCCTCCAACCGAATCTGATGAATTATTTTTAGCAAATTTGGATAGTAAGGATCACAAGGACGTTTACTCATGCAAGCCTGAAACACCGAAAACACACACAAGATCAAGTGTATTCAATGATCTTTAATAAATTTAGAAAACAACCAAGTTAAATGTAAAAATTAAAAATAAAATTTCCTTGACTAAGATTAAACCAAGTTTAATTAGTTTTAAGATATTTAACATCGTATTTTCCCCAGCAACGACACCAAAAAATTGTTGATTACCTTGCAAGTGTACAGGTTCGCACGAGTATTAACCGGTGAGACCAGATATTGTCTTCAGGGAAAAGTGGGTTTAATAAAATTCCTTAAATCCCAATTTAATGCTAGTTTTCATTTTATTAAGGTTATAATTGAAGTGAGTGTATCAATCTCTAAATAAAAATCTATTCTATTGAAAATGATTAAATTTTGTTTTAGAAAACTTTATGAAATGGTTGTTTAGGATAGTGAATGCCATCATAGCCTGTGATTCTCATTTTTTATCATGAAATATCTACATTATGAGTTATAGCACCAGTAAGTGAAACCTTCTCCCGAGGTGCTTCAATATCTATTAGAGTTGTCTTATAATGCCCTCTCCCGAGGTGCTTAATCAACAACCTAATGTGTTATAATCAAAAGTCTCGTGCAACTCTCCAGATAAGTTAACAACCCTCCGATTAATCAACTATTCTCGCCTATACTGTGATAACCACCCATTAGACCTCTCTCCTAAGTTAGTCTAATGCCTTGAGCTCATCATGTTTATGGCCAGTAAACACAAAGCGTTAAGCACACACAACATAGAATAGTGTTTCTAAATCAATAGCATCAAATAAAGATCACAGTTTATACATTGGTCATCACATCTCAGACAAGGAAAACTAATTAGCTTGACATGAAAGTATTAGAAAACATTAAACAATGAAGAAGAAATTTAATCATACTCAAAACTTAATAAAAATCTTCATAAAAATCTTCAACCGTCACAAGTGAGTTTTTTTCGAATTAGGTATGTTTTGGCTTTAATTGCCTCTCCTATTTATAGTCCCACACTAAAAGAACCCTAAAAATATGAGAAACCCGATAATTAATCGTGTGACCGCGGTCAATATTGTTCTCCAATGAAAACCTAGATTTCCTCGTTCTGTGCACCGTGGTCCACCATTTCTGTCCATGATCCACACTCTGGTTATCGCAGTCATTGATTGACCGATCGCAGTCACCGTTTTGTTTTCCTTCGGCTACCTTAATCGTCGGTTATTCGACCGCGGTCATTTGATTCTTTCTTCATAGTTTCCTCTTCTTTTTGCCTTTATGTTACGCACATTCTCCATTGGCTTCACCCTGAACCTGCAATACACTAGATTTCCTTCCCCATACATCATTTTCTCATAGAAAAGCTTTAAATCTTGAAAACAAAGCTTATAATGCAATAAAACAATGCAAGCCCCTAACCTACATGCTCATGCTACTAATTATGCCAAACTTCACCTTATTCTCATTTTATTTCCTATAAAATGCAATAAATCACCTATACTAATGTTAACCTATTATGCAACTAATAGTGGTAGGCTGGGTTTGTAGTGCGCTAGTTGATCCCCAAAAAAAACTTCCTCTTCCTATAACCTCTATTCTTCTACCACTGACCTTGGTCACTAGGAGTTAGTGTTGAAGTTTGCATGGTATTCCTTGGAACAATCTGCACCTATACAAGCTCTTCCTTACTATCTGCCTTGTATCTCAAAGCTCGATGCTTCAGCGACTCCAAATTGGAACTGTGTATCGCCTGCCAAATATCACTATTCAACCCCCATAATAGAATCCAGCCCTCTCTGCTTTATTAGACACAAGTCCTGGAGCATAAGATTCTAAATGCACGAATCAGTAAATATATTCATGGATTGTCATATTACCCTATTGCAAGGCCAAGAACTCCATCTTCCTACACTCTTTGGTAGAAGTAGGAACAAAAACCTCCAAAAACAACTCTCTAAACTTTTCACAAGTCTCAATTGGGCGTTTAATAGCCAAGATTGACAACCACTATCTAGCGGCATCACCCTCTAATGTATGTGCAGAGAATAACACCTGATTCTCTTCAGATAGTTTTATCGATTGTGTTATCTTTTCAACATTCAACAACCAATCCTCTGCTTGCTCTAGATTAACACCACCCCAATATGACTAGGGTTTCATAAGTACAAACTTCTTCAGTAATCTCTCATGAGAGATTTCTCTCCTCCAGCTCTCTTTGCGGTGCCTAAGAGGAGCATCAACTTCCTCCTCAGACTCATCATCATCATCCCCATTAGCTGGCTTGACTACAAGTGGAGCAAGAGTTGTAGGAAGTGCTAGTTGCTGCATATTAACCACAACCCCATCTATCCTCCGATGTAGTGCAACATTAGAGGATTGGATCAATTCTCTTCGTGCCCGAATAAGATCTTCAAGTTGTTGCAATACATCAATCTTGGCAAGTGGTGGTGGTTGTACGACCCTTGGTACAAGATCTTGAGGAGGGGTAGGCTCTTACGGTGCCCCTGTGGTCTACTACATCTATGTAACACCCCAAATTTCAACCGAACCTCCATTCACATGTTACCTCATGTGTGGATCGTCGCCCGATGAAAATCAAGGTGCTACCAAAATTTTTTTCTTTCTTTCTAAGATCTTTTTCTTCAATTCCAGTTTCAGATAGTTAATTTTAAGAGAAATATCTCAATGCACATTTAACACAAGCAACATAATCAATTTAAAAACTTTTATTAAAACAAAAAATATTAAGCATATAATATTGCTCAATAATCTGATCGATGGAATTTAAAAACCAAAATAATTACATGAACATTAATTCAGTAGGAGTAAATACAATGCGACCTCCAAAGTCTCCTATCCCGAATAATCTCCCCATGAAATTATCAATCAATGATGAGAGTCTTCTGATGTTGGTTATAGAAATCTACGTCTATGTGTACCTAAAAAATAAAGTGGGAGTGATCTCGAAAGTCCAGTGGATCGTTCCTACACATCACATGCATTATACAGACCTAATCCAAAATATTACAAACACTTTCAAACATTAGGCATTACAAACATTTATTTGTTTTAATTAGAGTCTAAGACCGGAAAAGGGTTGAGATGTCTCTCGGTATTCCCTGTGATCCAATTCAATCTCAGAGGGTTCCAATAACCATCTAAAATCAATCAACACTCACATCACAACCTAAGAAAGAGTATTTATCACGACGTTGTACCATCTCCCAAAGACCTCGAGCGGTCACAGTCAGCTCCGGATGGGAATACCTACGATCTGCCTTGTAGCTCGACAATCTCAAGCGGTGACATATAGGAGATGCCACCTCGATCCGCTTCAGGCTCGACAATCGCACTGGTACGTGGATTCCTAATAAACCATTGTCTTATTTTAATTTTACAAACAATCTCAATCACATCAAGCATCACACAATTCATTAGAAAATACTTTC
>JAJIYU010021180.1:0-10128 GCA_030144865.1 Tinospora cordifolia | reverse complement strand
TCTTGGGGTGATCCGTTTATTGACGGATGCTCCTATTACTTTGAGAATTCAAGTATTGTATATGTCATTAGTTTGATTCTTTGTAGGAACTACCCGTAACAGCAAACTTGAAAAATAGATGTGTTTATTATGAAGAGATTCATTGTTCCTTTTTCACCTTAATTTAGAGCAAACTTCTACAAATTTTTACGTTTTTTTCATTCTCAATCCTTCAAGTGTTCAATTAAGAGTTCACATGTTGATCTTGAGCTTCTAACTAAGACTTTGGCATTTCTTCACGTGATCACATTTTGATTTTTTTTTTTATTAGTTTTAAGGATGTTTTTGGGTCAAATTGAACTTCACTATTTAAATCAACTCTTGTTCAAAAGTTGTTAGTAGAAAATTTTAGATCTCATTAATCTAAATTAACTACTGTTTGTATGTTTTGTTTTTAAATCTCTTCTCAAGCAATTTATTATTTTGAATAGATATCTTTGAGAGTGTTTTGGTCAATTTCTTCACACCTTAAGCACCCTTGTTGATATCAATCTTGTAACTCACTTGTGCTTCGATTTTTATACTTGATGTGCAATTATGCAGTGTTGGTTGCGTGTGTTTTTAATATGAGATTTTTTTAGTTAAAAATTAGTTTCAAAGGTATTGAAAATTTGAGATTTTGTGTTAGACATTCAAATCTGGTCATATTTCGTATTGTAAGTATTTGAGTTTTTGTTGTGAATCTTATCTACATTGTATTTGCTCAAATTTTAGAAATTAGATTTTGGGTTAAAAATTGCTTTGCAAAGGTATTGTTGTGTTGAATATTTTGATTTAATCAAAACCTCATAGTTGTGTTCCTGAGCCCTTACTTGAACATGTCATTCATTAATTAGTTCGCATGTGGTGACTCAGTTAACATGAGTAACAAGTTTTACAAGTTATAAGTTGGGGCAAGTATAATCTTAATGATCGAAAGGGATTGATTTTGTTGGCAAAATTTGGTTTGTTAGGGAATCACTTAACTATACTTGATAACATAACAACATGTATTAAGCTTTGATATGAAAAGTCTTGCGTTTTTATAAATTGGAACCTTGTTCCTTATAAAAGAATCACTAACTAATAATGTCTCAGTTAAAAACCCTATCTGAAGATGTTAGGTAGTAGAGGTAGATCCATGGGAGATCTAACCATAAAATTTGTGGACAATCTCTACTTTTTACATTTTCTATACTTTTACTTCCGCGACTATTGCCAAATTATTTATATTTTTTAATAATTGACAAAAAGGCATTAAAATTTGATACACCTAAGTTATTCATCCTCTTCAATGTACTTACAATATCAAAGTAGCTAGGTCATTGCTTAAAAGTTACTAACATTTTTTTGAGATTTTGTTGTTTTAGTTGAGATGGCAAGATTAAATGTAGCAAAATGTTCCTTCAAACAAAGGATGTTCATCCTATAAGTCGCTATTGTTCAAGGGAAACAACCATTTTCACTGGAAGGGATAGATGTGCTACTACATTAGGGCACAAAACTCAATCATGTAGGATGTTATTATAGATGGGTATTGAGCACCTACAATGGAAAAATTTGAGTGAATGGCTAAGGAGAAAAAGAGTGAATAATTGAATGATCAAACTATTAATATAATCTTTTGTGCTTCGGATGAGAATGAGATCAACAAATTCAAGACGTTCAACATAGTCAAAGAGATATGATGCGGCACCCCCTTTCCTAACCTTTTCAAAATTTGGTTCATTTCTTCCAAACCTTAGTTAAATAATCTTCTTAACAAAACTTTTTATCATTGTAGCAATAATATAAGGAACATTTAGCCTGTTTTTGAAATTTGTCTTTTAATATTAAAAACGTGGCATTCTTTCAAAGAGATATAGTGTTTGTGTTTTGTTCTATCTATTAAAAACAAAAGTAGAAGTACCATATTATAAGTAAGAGCAAGAAAGAAATTGAAAATCATGTGATCAAAATTTGGTTAAAATACAAAAAGATATCATAACATATTGCTTGATTACTATGAGCCCCCAAAATACAAATTGCACTGTCCAATTAAAACATTAATACAACCATAATAATGTTAGCCTTCCACCAAGGGTAACCATTATAATGTTCAAAAATACAATGAACCTGTTCTACATGGGGTACGAAGTAGAAAACATAACAGCAAGATCCATTTCTAGAAAACCTATCAAGGGTACTTGCATCTGAAAGTGAGATGAGATGAGTTCTACGAGCCTAGTGGGTCTACTTTCAAATTAAGCATACATATACAAACATAGATTCTATATACACTTTAAGAACTTGGTGTTACACACAATCGTTTGGTTTGCAGTCAATGTCAGGTAGGATGGTCAAGTTTGCAAGGTAGCCCATACACCATTGTGTACCATAGCAACATAATCCAATCAACTATGGTAATGTGCACATGGCCTGACATCTCCATGATAGCCAAAGGTCAACCATGGTTTATCAAGCCCCAAATGAAAATCCCACAGGGACGGTTTTCAAAATTATTTAATCTCCTAAATCAAGGCCACACAAGATAGTGTTTTTTTTAAATGTCCCAAACCCTAGACTAAAGCCTCACAAGAGGGGTTTTTTCATAAAAAAAATATTACACCACCACAGTGGAGTACCATCCAAAAAGTGTGTTATTATCTTGATTATATTTTTTACATGTAATCAATAATATAACATCACATGTAAGTCAATAGCATCTGAACGATTTCATTTATGATCATTATTTGTATTGTTAACATGGTGTGATCATATTCATTCTGCAATTATTCACACATAACATATACACATTCATTTTATACTCATGCAATCATGATCCTCGTGATGTGCACTCTATCATGGTCGATATCATGAATTGTGTAATTTCATGCATTGCATAAGCGTGACATTCACATAATATTCATATCATATTCAAAATTCATAGAATACTTATCATGTTAACAATCAAATAATGTAGTCACACATGTAAACATGCAATTAGGTGTTCTAAGTAAACCACCTTAGGTATTTTCGTAATCTATGTAAGTATCTACATGTTTAACTAGGAAATAGAAATAAGTTACAACTATTACCCACGTAGATGATTAGAAAACAATGACAGTAATCCTAGTTTACTCTTCCAACTGACATTCCCACATTCCCACCTACGCACACAAAAATACTGATATCTTGTGCATTCACTTAGTACCATGATTTGATTTAAGTTAACACATGTTTGCACATGTGTTTGGGCCTTTCTTGTATTCCAGAATCCACTATATGATCTCATATTTTGGAAAACACAATGTAGTGCAGTGGGCTTCTAGGAATTTCTCGGAAGTGTTGCACACAATGTAGCAAGTTATTTTGTGCCCTCGAACATGACCCAATGCATTATTCTTCTATTCAATTTCAGCCTTCTATGAGTCAATTTTGGGTGTTCAAGGGCTCTTTTTTTATCTCTCAATACTCTAAGATACTATAGAAGTTTGGTCACAGGAGTCCCAAGGATTTTAGATCAAATCGAGGATTTTCCACAATTCGTTTTGTGTTTGACAACAACTGTCATTTCATGTGAGCACTTGACTTTGTGCTTATAATTCTCACACTGCAATTCATCATTTCATACTATTGCAGTGGCATTTCGAACGTTTTTATACATATTTTCTAAGGGTGTAAGCATTGAGGTCTCATAACCCTAATATCTGTCCCAAAAACATTCCTAAAGAGGGTTGGTCACAAGGCTTCTGTGGCCCCAAATTCAAATGTGCAACTATCTATCTTTACAAACTTGATTCTTGGGTTACAGTGGGTAGATATATGTCATTCTTAGGGTAATGATCATGGCAAATACCAAAATTTAGTGACGTTTGGGTCTCAACAATTTATAGCTTGTCAGTCATAGGAAAAGTCCCCAAAAGGGGGTGGATAATCTTGTTATCTATCATTAAAAAAGTGTTCAAGACATGGCTTTATTTTCATATATGTGTAACTAAAGATAGGAGGGACTTTATGGAAGTTTGCAATGGGTCCTTTGCAGCACTATAAGACTCTCCAAAGTTAAGCATTAGCCCCTTCTTATGCTCACCATTCTTCCCACTCCTTTGCACACTTAAAGAATGAGAGTTTTGGTCATTCTCTTTGGTCTCCCATCTCAAATGAGTACAGGTTAAGGAGGGAGGTTTGTAAGATATTCTTTGAGCTAGGGAGAATGTTCTAATTAAGATTGAGTCCCTTAAACCTTGTTGGGTCATGCATGAGTATGGAAATGAGCTCATGCTTACCAATTCAACCCATTTAGTTTCTCGAATCAAAGAGGAAATGGGCAACTGTCACATTCCCCACCCACTTTTCTCATCATGAAACTGGTAAATTCATGACTTTCAAGTATGGACTTTCACAAACATGTCAATGGCACCCCATGGTCTTTTAGATTAGTGGAAATCTCGATGCAAAGGGGCCTTTACAATTATGTTGTGATTTTTTTAAGTAGAAACATAGTGCAACATGCTGCTTTAATTGATGTAGAGCACAACACCATGGGGCTAAGCCCCACTATCTACATTGTAGCACGTTGTCTCAAAGTTTTAAGCATTTCAACATAAAACTCATCGTCTTATTCTATCGTTTTGACCTTGACTATTTTTTAAACTTTTTTGATATATGTGTCATATGTTAAAGTGAATTAGTTCTTGACTATGGTCAAACTTGAACCAAGGGTTACTTTGGGTCAAATTATATTAATTTGGATCAATCCATGACTTATTAAGATTAAAATTTTTGAAGTTTGTAATACAAGACACACTGGAGGTTCAATATGAGAGTACTAAACTAGTCAATGGGACCAAGCTCTACATTCTTGAAAAATCATATGAGACCTTCTAACTGAACAAAGGGGAGGACATAGTTGAGTCAATTACTTTATTCATTAAAATAATTAATGGAATCAAGTATCTAAGTGAAGTGTATCCTCAAGCCAAGACAATCAAAAAGTTTCTTTGTGAGCTACCCAAGGATTGAAAGGTTACAATGATCAAAGAGTCTGGACTGGTGATTTCTTTGATAGTCGAGATGAATTTTGGGGCATGCTAACAAGGGGATCGAACTAAGGAGAATATATGAAGGTGAGATAATGCAAGAATGGCTTAAAGGTGAAGTTTTCAAAGAAATCACCATTTCAGACTTTTCTATCCTTTGTTGATTGAAGTAGCATGCCCTCTAATGGATGCAACAACTAGGTTATCTCCTTTGCTTCATTTCCTATTAGGTTCTTTTATAGTTTTTAAGTCTCAACCATGTTGCTGTCATTCTTCTATCATATTGCATATACAAACATTGTTATGAGAACCTCATGTTAAGTTAATAGCTAATATAATCTCAAGAACTATATGTTTAATGGATTAGGCCCACATCAATGATATTCCCATAATTTTTATTATGACAGTCATTCCCAACCTTCCATCTCACCCGCTGAAGAAAAAGCAGGTAAATGGAATGGATGAGTTTTTAAGACATTTTGTATGTAACCCTTGCGTGAATAGTAGTGTCCGCATGATTTTTTTTTTGTAACCCATTGATACTTTTAATAACTTTTTTCAATAACACCTTTATGGAATAATAAAATATAGTCATAATCATTTACTTGCTAGGGCCTTATTCTTGAGTAACATGTTCCTCACTCTAAAGCCCCCTTGTCCTATAATTAGCAAACTTGAGACCATTTGACCAAATTACATCATCTTTTGAATCCCTTTTGCAATTTTACCTGGCATTTTGAAGGTGAACATGAAATATATAAGAATGGCTTCCAAAGCTATTTTAATAGGACCAATCTTCATCATCTAGAAAGGTGACTTTAGTTCCATCCTTCAATTCTTTTTTGGATGGTCTACAGCAGTATTTCACAAAAAGATGTTTTTTGTTTGTTGCCCCATTGACAACCCAAGGTATGTCAATGGTCATTCTCCCATTGAAACTCCTATAAGTTAAGCAACTTCTTGAACAATACTTTTCAAAATGTTAACTCCAATAATTTGACTTTTAAAGAGGTTAATTGCTATACATGATAGACAATAGAATATGTTTAACAAGTTTATGGTCATGTCACAACTGGTACTATCATTATTTAAAGAAGAGCAAACACTCATCACATAGTGGATGCGTGTGATATGAATTATATCACAACACTATAAAGCCTTTTAACACTTCCTTTAGTGTTGTTTTATTATCAACCCATTAAATGGTTTTGCCTCAACTTGTAGCGGAATGGGGATTAAATGTCTCCTTTTCTAAATCTTCTGCTATTTTTTTACCTTCCCTTGAGGTTTATCATTTGAGAAATTTGTTGTGGATAAACATCCTCTAATCTATTTCCACCACCTTTCTCTAAATCCTTTTCGACATCTAATGCAAAGTTTAAGAATTTTCAACTAACTAAATTGTAGGCTTTAGCAAAATCCACTTCCAAAAGAAATCCTTCCTTCTTAGTTGTCCTATATTGGTCAACTATTTTGTTAGCTATCAAAATAGCCTTTGTTATTTGGCAGCTTTTAACAAATGTCATTTGAGTTTTGTCAACCATGTGTGAATTACTTCTTTCAGTCTATTGGGCGGTCTTTTTGCAATGATTTTGTACATGATGGTTAAAGGGCTTATCAATTTGAAATCCTCCACCTTCATTGAATTGATCATCTTTTGGATGAGGCATATAACGATTCGTTTGTGACCTAGTTGATGATATCATGCTATAAGAAATGTTGTAGCACCTTAATTTCAAATGGTCTCCATTGTTGTTGAAAGTTGCCATTATGACTTCCTTAATTTCAAATGGTCTTTGTAGCACTCCCTTAGGTTTATAAGAATAATATGTTAATCGATTCCTTCTATTTCTAAGAAACTATACAGCCTTCCAT
Organism: Tinospora cordifolia; assembly: GCA_030144865.1. NCBI lineage: Eukaryota > Viridiplantae > Streptophyta > Magnoliopsida > Ranunculales > Menispermaceae > Tinospora > Tinospora cordifolia. Next base: position 3,214 of record JAJIYU010021180.1, on the reverse strand, counting down.
TGCATAATTTTGAGAAGTACTCTAATATAACCTTATGGATGGCTCTTATCTCCTCTACTAGCTTATTATCTCTATTCTCAATTTTTGAGATGAAGTTTCTTGATCATGGTATCAATGTCTCCTTCCATTGCCCATTTTCTCTTAGTCATTTCTCCCGTTATTTTTTTCTTCCTTCTACCAATTCTATTTCACTTAAAAAGACATGAGTCGGTGGTCATTAGAGATGGTAATAATCTGGTAATGGAGCAGACCTCCCAAACCCCCTTGTAAAATAGGATCGAGTCATTTCCCATAAGCTACTTTTGTCATGGACTTCACTTATTAATTGTTATTGTTTAGTAATCATGTTTTCATCCCTTTCCCCCATTGCAATTCTTTACTACATCTCGTATAACTCTAATATTTTTTGTTTCTTTTCTCATTTTCTTTTGTTCTAAAGTTTCGGTTCCATTCTTTAATATGTGTTTATATCTCTTTCAATTTCTTCATGAACTGAAAACCATCCCATCCCTTTAGTTGCATTAAGGTCCACCATTGTCGAGGTTTTTCTTTAAAGTGAGAGTGCAACATCCATGTTTTCAAACCAAAATGGTGAGGTTCCCTAATTGCTAGCTATTATGTCTAAAATAAGAGGCCATTTGTCCAATGTGAATTCTTAAAGCACAATTTGTTTTGTTAGCTAAAACATGCATTCCCAATTAGGAGTACAGTGGAATTTGTCCAATCATAATATTGTTAGAGGAGAATAATCATTAGTCTAGGTGTATGGAATATCGAGAATTATTGTGTCCATAAATTGCAACTCTTTGATCAATTCATAGAATTTTTCATTTAGCAAGTAGTTACTTGCCAATTTAACCTCCTCTCTATTTTTCTGACAACATTTAAGTATCCTCTCAAACACAAGCCCTCAAATAATGTTGAGATGGTTGCCAAGAATACCCTTTCTTTCCTTAAGCATGGCTCGTGAATTGAGGTAAACCACCAATCTAGGATATCCTCCCCACTTTTTTTGATAGATAGTTAATATGTTGTTTGAAATTGTTCTATCATACTGTCCTATTGTCCCATATTAATAAAATTCTAATTGAGGAGTCAACTGCTTGAAGTAAGGACCGATTCATAAACTTCAATTTTCATAGTTTAACTTATTAACTCTTAGGGAGATTGTTTACTTTTTTTATCTCACAAAATAAAAAATGTCTATATTAACTGCACCAATTGTTCTTCACCTACTTCTTAGTTTAGTCTTCAAACCATAACCACTAATATTTCATAAAATTATCTTCATGACTTTGAATCAGCCCACCTTGCTCAAACCTCATTGTCTATCTTCAGTCATCTCCACTACGAGAATGTCCTCATTTGATTTAGTTCTTCTTCCTAATGCAATTTTTGTTCCAGTTATTTTGAATCTGGTGATTCCTCTTCTTTATCCTTTAGGTTTTGTGTTGGATTTGAATTTTGCCACTAATTGATAGCCTTATGTTTTCTTCCCAACAGTGAATGTTGGGATGAAGGGAATGGAATAAGGACAAGAGAGAGTGCCTCACTAGCAGGGCATTGACCATCCTCCTTTTCATCATCTTGTCCATCATCACTTTTCTCAAGCTTGTTCATCATTTATTATGCTTCTCAACTTGTATGTCCTCTATCTATGTCTCAAGCTAGGGTTTTGGTTTTAGTACAACCCACTTGCCTCTAGCTCCCTTTTTTTTTTCTTCTTTTCAAACCTTTAATGACTTAGAGAGGAATTCCCTGGCCTATCCATAAGAATCCAGCTTGGAGTAGCGCATTGTGTTTCCATGGATTGCCACACGTGGCTCCTTTCCAAGGTTCGCTATTTCTCTCTACCCTCTTCAAGTGTCTTCCACCATATTATTTTGCTCTCCTTCATGTTGTCTTTCGTACAATGTTGTCCACACTATTGTTAAAATCTTAAAATTTGATTCAAATTGCACCATTACGACTCACAATTCTAAAAAGAATCGCAAGTTTCTTACTCTACTTGTGTGGTTTTTTGCAAATCACATAATTCAATTTGAGTCATGGAACTTGACGCAAGTCAAAAAAGTGTGATTAAGGTAATTATACACAAGAAAATACAAAAAATTTTATAAGATCTTATTATTTTAATGAACATCGACATCAATATTTCTTTGAAAAAAAACAATATACAAGAAATAGACTATTCATTTTATATTCTTATGTGTAAAGTGAGTTTTTGAATAATTTTAAATCATTAGATATGCATATAGAAATACTAGACTAGCTTATATATATTGTTTGAAGAATTAAAAAAATCTCATTAAAAAAATCTCATGATTTATAATTCAATTTAAATCTTGTCATTAACAATTCAATGATCCAATTTCGATTTAAAAGCTTTGGTCGTTTGACCTTACATGCACCATTACTCTCTGTTCCACATTCAACGTATTACACTAGTCATTCTTAACTTCTCTTCCTTTGTTTTGTCCGACATGCTTGTCGAAAAAATAGTTTTGACAACCTTTTTGTTCTCTATTCTTTAGCTTTTTCTATTGTCTATTCACTTCCTCTACCTTCGAACACTGATTTTTGAAGATCAAACAAACAAAGCTCTAAGACACAATCATCCTCATATATTTTTATGAAGGTTGGAAGAAAACTTGTAACAAATGCTCTAACCTTCATTATGAATGGATTGAGACTGTGGTGTCCACCAAGTTCAAGAGTTCTCCACACTTTTTGTTACTTTGGCAAATGTCTCCATATTTCACTTTTCTAAGGCTATACCCTCGTCCAGCTTCCCCAGCTAGCTATTTTATTGTCATCCCACAGCATGTCGACTAACCACTCTTCCATCATGAAATCACCTTGGAATTTGATCGTCTTCCGCTTGACCATTCATCTCACCTCTTTTGAGTCATGGCAATGTAGCAATGCCCGAGCCATGGCGATTTGCATCAGGTTCACATTCTTGCCTATATTTAGAGATAGTTCCTCTTCCACCTCTACCGCTATATTTGTGTCGAATCTATTCATAAACAAAATTTTCTAAAATTGTTGATCCCTTTAAAGGGTGTTAATGTTTTATCGTTGTTCATATTCTTCTGTTAGTGCTTTATGTCATTATCTCTTCTTATTTCCTCAATGTTTCCCGACTAGCTGTTTATAGTTTCTCACCCTTGATGGATGTTTCTCTCTCATTTTCTTCGCCGCTTTCAGTTTT